>CM038677.1:523564055-523762678 GCA_021605205.1 Aegilops longissima | reverse complement strand
TTAGATCCTTCTCTCATCCGGGGACTGTGGTGTACTCAACATCTAGCCCAGCGACCCACTCATCATCGAGTCTTGAACATGCGTGCAGGCGAAAAGGCATCCTTTCACCGCGCGGAAGAAGCGGGTGTGAATGACGTCGAACTCATCGCCGGTGATGGTTCGACCTTGTACTCACCGCCGATCGGGGATATTTGGGGCGCCATGGATTTGGGAGGAGGTTAGGATTAGTGGAACTGCCGTAATGTGAATGGGCGGAACGACTAGGAGCGAACCGCCATAGTATTAAAGGATGTGCGGGGGCAGTAGGAAGCGAACTGCCCGGCGTCTGCGAGCAGCAGGGTAGTGGCTTTCCATTTTCCCATGATACGGGCTTCGAGAGCCCTTGGATCTGAATCGAGCAGTTGCATGGCGTGATTCTAGACCTATGGGTGAATATCCTATCACGGAGGTTATTACGCAAATTTTCATCAACTTAGCATCGCGACCGTTTGATCTCGAGATCCAAGGGTTGCCCGCAGCCCGTATCATGGTCAGCCTACCACGACCGTCGCGTCGCTCGTCTTGATCGCACCCTTGGAGATTTAACACGGTGCGTTAGGCTATCGATGTTGGCATGTCATACATAGTCATCCTTAGTCACTCATACTACAACAAGGTTGGCTATAAGTTTCATTTTTTACTCCTCTCTATCTCTTTCTTCGTACTCCCTCCATACATAATATAGAACGTTTTTGACACTAGTGTAGTGCCAAAAACATTCTTATATTATGGGACACAGAGTACTAGTATTATGCATTTGCCAAGGAGTGACCTCTTGCAATGAAATGGTGTTGCTAAGTTTGCTTCATTTAATTAGCTATAGACTCAAAATTGTGTTTTCACCTAGGTACACAGCTTAGCACCGTTTCTTCCTTGGGTCACAAACTAGTCTCTCTCTTCTTGATTAACTTGCCACATCGGACTTTATGCCTATGTAGCAGCTTAAGCACATGTAGGAACAAGTAAGGTGCCGTCCGTTTACGAAAAGAGTGAAATGCATTGATCGGGGTGTTGTTTATTTTGATAAAGGATGTGGGGGTCATCTCATGTGTAATAGGTATCGATAGGTTTCTTGGATATTATTACATCTCTAGAGCTCGAAACATCCGGTTCAACACGCATCCAAAACTTGTGAAGAAATAACTCTTATTGTGCTTTGCAGGAAATGGTTCATCATAAGTCTTTCACGGTCTGTAGTAAAAATTCATACATGGAAGATTCTAGACTAAACCATAAATGGATACACTTTTATTCATCGCGATACTCCAATAGAGCAAGATCATGCATGGAAGTCTCCACATGCTTAGACAGCGGATTACATTGGCGAAGACTAATGATCAACATTTAACTTAGTAATGCATATGTCGGTGAACCTCCTTGGAGTCCCCATGCACATTGTTGGGGTCAAATAATACCATCGTCTTCCATGTCCACATCGGTAGGAAGGTCCCGGCTCGGCGAGAGTCCAAGTTAACAGCGTAGCCGATGTCGCCGCATACGGACCTCGAGGGTAGTAATAGTGAGCACGCACCCGTACATCGGCCTTGTGTCGATTCGGCATCAGTGGCGTCGCCTGGCGCACACTACGAGATGTGGCGGCGGCCTGCGCGAGCCTCGCCGGTGGCCACGATCAAGAGGAAGGCGCTGTCGTCCTCCTCCGAGACTAGCGGCGGCGATCCTCCAGCGACTCCGACACGGTGAGCAGGTATACGTCTCGTACTTGATGTTCTTCGCCAAGGGCGATAGTGATCACCGCGCTGCGTCGGGTGATGCCGCGATGTCGCCGGCGAGCCCAAAAGCAACCTTTGGGCACTCATAGCGATGAGCGAAGGATCCTTGGAGGCATCGACCAGCCCGTCCATGAAAGCAGGAGTGGTTGTAGGGGCGTTCGCGCGATTGAATATATGAGCAAGTTACTACGAGATTTTCTACAAAATAAATCATGGCGGCTATAACAGATTAAAACAATCATGCGGACTAGCATAGTAGATGAACAGATCGAGTCTAGGACACGAGACTAGAAACATAAATTCTACCACGATTTGAGCAGGAAGAATGAAACACATACGATGCAGGGGAGCAGCACCATTGGCGTTGAGGTTGTCGCCCATGTCGTAGAGGAAGAGGTTGCGAGGTCGGGAAGAAGTAAATGCGTCGGTGAAGTCGTGGCTGCTAGCGATCGCTTGTCACGCTCCCAAATGTCAGCGCCCGCGTAGAATGGGCGCATGAGTAATACGAAGCGATAGATGGTGCTCCTCCTAGTCTCTATTCTTATCTCTATCTCTACTACTCTTCTTTGTTTTTATAATATACTAGTTGTAGTTGTCAAATCGAATAATCTTGTGCCGTCCCTTGCCGCCCGGCTGAACCGCCTCCTCGCCTCCATTAAACCCACATGCAAACCGAGAAACCTACTCCGGCCCGCGGGAGAAATTTGCAGTTGTCATGCGGGAGGTTATTCGCAAATTTTCAGCAACTTATCATCGACCGTTTGATCTCAGATCCAAGGGCTGCCAGCACCCGTATCATGGTCGCACCTACCACGACCGTCGCGTCGCGCAGCGGTCAGCCCTTGGAGATTTAACATGGTGCGTTAGGCTATCTGATGTTGGCATGTCATACATAGTCATCACTTAGTCACTCATACTACAACAAGGTTAGCTATAAGGTTGGCTATAAGTGTATATTTTTTTACTCCTCTCTATCTATTTCTTCGTACTCCCTCCGTCCCATAATATAAGAACGTTTTTTACACTAGTGTAGTGCCAAAAACGTTCTTATATTATAGGACACTGAAATACTAGTATTATTGCATTTGCCAAGGGTGACCTCTTCAATGAAATGGTGTTGCTAAGTTTGCTTCATTTAATTAGCTATAGACTCAAAATTGTCTTTTCACCTAGGTACACGCACGCTTAGCACCGTTTCTTCCTTGGTCACCAAACTAGTCTCTCTCTTCTTGATTAACTTGCCACATCAGACTTTATGCCTATGTGGCAAGCTTAACTTCCAGAAAGAACAAGTAAGTACAATAGTCGCTTTACATGGCATTTTTGCATATGTGGAGGAAGAGAGGCAAGGAAAAAGTGGAGAAGTGGGCTCTCATGCAGAGGCAGCCTCTACTACATGGTGGAGCATTGGGAGAGGCACACTGTATGGAGGTGGTCAGGAATCGGAGACTCACTCCGGTTCGTGGCGCCACAGTTAAAATGATAATGGCAAGTCAAATCACGGGGCCCCACATCCAGTGATAACTCGTTGTCAAATCACACAGACCCTACGTTTGCAGGCAGCCTATTCCCTCGTCTTCTCGCGTCTCTGTCGAACCGACTAGGCGGGACTGCCCGCCGCCTACAGCAGAGAGAAGCCCGCCCTCGAATTTTAAATAGTATATAGTATACTAATTTTGTATCCATGGATTTAGCCCAGCCATGGAGCAAAAGCGTCTAAGCAGCGGTACACATGTCGGAGTATATCAGCACGCCGTTGTCGTGGTTCTAAGTCGGACAGATAGAATGGGGGTAGGTATGGAAGGCAAGATCCTAGCTATGGGTAGTTGTATATGCAAGAGATTTACGAGTTAGGGCCCTTCTCAGAAGTAACAGCCCTCGTCTCGAGCCACGAGGCGATCATTGATGATTAATTGCGTATGTGTTAGAGTGCGAACCCTTCTACTGTGGAGGGTGGCTTATATAGAGTCGCGGGACCCCAGCCATTACGTAGCGAGAGGGTTTAAGGTATGTTAAGGCTAGGCGTTCTTGGTAACACCCTACATAAAGTGTCATTGAGGTCATAAAGACTATTTAACTTCTGAACCGTTTGGATCCGAGTGGCTCTTGGACTCCACGGTGGTCGAGTGGGTCTTCGTGGTCGAGTGTCTTTGAATCATCAGTGGGAGTCTACCAGTCATTTGGAAGGGTCTTCTCTTGTGGGTGTCCTTGTGGAAGGTACCTTTGGGCAGGTCTGACCCTACCCCAGGTACATGACTTCATCATTAGCCCCAGAATGGATCGAGGTTTGAGTGAGGAAGGAGTTGATAATCTTTCCGACCTGTTCTTGAGTTGTGAGTCGTCTTACTCGGATCAACGACCTTTTGGTAATGGCATCAGCCTTTCTTTCGCCAGCCTTGATCCATTCTTCCGTTTGTCGAGTGAACTTTGTGGACTGAAGATTTCCGGCGGCGGATCTGAGGAAATCTGTTACTGACGAGTCGCTCTGCGGTTAGCGGATTTCACGGGATCAGAATTTTGGGAAGCCTTGAAGCGAGAAAACCCGCACTTTCGGATGGGATAAGGCGATGACGCCTCGATCCTCGTGCCGCCTTTTTACCGCCCACGTATCGCGTGCGGCGCTGTTTCTTGAGATCGTGGCGAGGATTACTGAGCCTACCGGCGATCACTTTCGAGCGACCTCATATAAAGGCGTTGGACCGGGCATTTTGAATAGTCGCCCTCAGATTTACGTCCATGACACAGCAGCTTTCGGTTCCTTTTGCGCGGCGACCATGGTGAAGGACAAGATCGCCGCCACGGAATGGGTGAAGAAGGCGGCGAAGGCCAAGGGAAGCGCCCGGTCGGCGGCTCCTCTTAGCGGTCCAAGCTGCCGCAGAACTGGGTCAAGGAGGCGGATCCGATCGACCATCACCGAAAAACCTCACCGATTTGGCCAATGAAGGACTGATCCCCACGGGTCGGCGAGGCTTAAGACGCGAAGTAGCAACCGCAGCGAGGAAGAGGGTGAGTCGTCCTCTTGGCCACCCATGTAGATAGGGGTTTTCTGCCGCCAAATCCTTTTTACGAGGGTTTGAACTTTTTGGAGCGTAACTCCACCATTTCACCCGAACTCCATTGTGTATCTGGCTGCTTTCGTTTAGCTCTGCGAAATTTCTGGGTTGTCGACCGCATTGGGGTCTTTTCAAGCATATATTCACTGTCGCTCTCGAGGCGATGAAGAAAATGAGCCAGAATGACGAAAAGACCAAGTAATCCAAATGTGTGGGACTGGAGTCGGATGAGGGGAAGGCGCTTTTCCAGCTATGACTCTCTGACTTCGGTTAGAGGTGGCGATCGACCTGGTTTCTTTGCCAAGACCAGCCGACACCGGGCGATCATTTGGCTCCCTCCTTTCTCCATGAGTCGAGTGAACAAGCCGTCTTCCACAGAAGGTGTTGCAGGAGGAAAAGGCCCAAGTGAAGCTTCGATTGGCGTGTAATCCAGCTCATTTGCGAAGGGGTGGTAGCATGGATCTCTGGAGGTTTTTCTGCTGACGGCGTATCCAGCCACTCCAATACCGAGGTCCTCCGATGTGGATGTACTCCGATGCGGATGATACCACTCGGGTCCATCCGGAGGAGGTTGTGACGCCATCTTTGGAGAAGTGGATGACTGCCATCACGGAAATAAGGACAACCCTCGCAGACTGGGAGGATTCCACCACTCGACCAGAGTTACCAACCGGAACAAGGTATCATTATTTATCTTCAACTATGATTACGCAGCATTCATTCTGTTTTGATGTCAATTTAGTTGTTATTGTCACCTTGTTTTGTTGTCTTCTAGGTCACCACCGAGATGTACTCGATGCCCAGAGCGCGGAAGCAACCGAAGAAGAAGAAGGAAGTGGAGGTGAGAGTCCTGGGAGGAATGGGAGTCAACGGTGAAGAGGATGAGGAGGATGAGGACTCGATGATGAGGAGGAGGAGGAAGAAGAGGAGGAAGGCGTCGACCCTCCTCGCTCGGAAGGAAGATCCAAGTCGGCCTTGCGACCCGATGGCGAGGTCGCGGTAAAGCTATTGTGCCCCTTTGGTCGGTCGGCCAAGCGACCTAGGGCGACTTCTCTGCGCCCGGCGAGAAGCCGCGAAGCAACCTCGGCGGCGTCATCGAAGCGGCGAAGGCCCTGCCCAAGATCGAATGGTCATCCCCACCATCTCCGGGTAACCATGAGCCTTGTATTTCCTTTTCAACATGAGTGAAATTTTAGTCGAGTCGATGGTGATCAGCCGACTAATGAAATCTATGCGCCGCTACCTTGAGACTTCCGCTAAGCACGATGACTAGGAAATGGAGGATCGGCCACTTCAATCTTAGTAAGATCTCGAGATTTCACTTTTAACCGGCCGGAGCTTTTTAGTCGATTGGGCTTCAATGTTTGTTTACGGACCTCTCTTGCAGTTCCGCCTCCGTCATTGATCTTCACGATGATGGCGAGGCGCCATGAGGAAGAGGAGGAACAAGAAAGTGCTGGCAGCAAGGCTGCTCAAGTTCTGGCGACTCTGAGGCGTTGATTTCAGGAGGCAATCCCTCGGACTTCTGTATCTTTTCTTTGTACCATTGGCGAGTGCACGACCCACTTATTCATTTGCTGATCCACCGTCTCTCTTTGCCACACACACCCGCGTCCGGAAGACCAAGTAAGTGCTGCTAAGGAGGCCATCATGAGGCAGGATCATGATGGAGGCGGTGAAAGCGGCGCAAGAGGCAAGTCGGTGACCTATGGCGCCAGTTCAGCTCTCGAGCAATGTCCAAGTAAGTCGATCGTCGCTTGCTTTGTTAGGATATACTATCTGAAACTGCTTTCTTACGGAGATTTCCATATTTGTACACCTTTGGGTGTGTGTCGTTTGAAATTTTGTGGGGGCACGCTGAGTGCACCCACTGGAGTGTAATACCGAGACCATGGTCATTGTGTGTGATCGGCTATGGTCTTTATCTTTGTGATCTTCTTCACTTTCGACTTGGGCGGACCAAGTTGAATGGGCTGTAAAACCGGTGGGGAACACGCTAAGTGCACCTGCTGAGTGTAATCCCGAGACTATAATCATTGTATGCGATTGACTATAGTCTAAGAACTATTTTTTCTGCGGTGACCAGGCGACTAGCCATGTTTTTTAGAATCATAGCCTTTTTGCCTCTTTTGGTCATTGATCGAACCAAATTGGTAAACCAGTGGGAACACGCTGAGTGCACCCGCTGGGTGTAGTCCCGAGACTCTTGTCGAATGTTTTATTCGACCGTAGTCTTAAAATACTACTATTTTTCCTTAGTCACTTTCGGAAGTGATCTGTTTTTGATGTCTTTTGTTGGTTGACTCTTAGTAGAAATCTTGCGAGCTTGTGGCTCGCTACTTCACGAGATTAGAGAAAAGCAGATTCAGCTCAACCTCGATTTGAAGCTTGCTCGGGAGAACTTGCGAAGGCACAGGGATGAAGCAAAAGGTATGGCTGGTGAGAATTTTTGTGATTGCTTGTGTTTTCTGCTTATTCTCAACTCTGTTCTCATTGTTGCTTTCTTGAGATAAACTGGAAGAAACTTTGAAGAAGAAGGACCTTGACTTTGCGAGAGGCAGGAAGGCTTTGGAGAAAACAAAGCTCATGAAGAAAGCTTGCTTGATCGACAAACTTGAAGATGAAAATACCAAGCTGAAAGCCTCTCTTGTGTGACTAACAAGGAAGTCGGTCGGTGAAGAATGACAAGAATATTACATGCGACAAGGTTGGCCAATTGGCGGGTAAAGCGAAATGATCTGGAGGTTTATCTTGGAGGGCTCGCCAGAAAAGCTGTTTCTCATGCTTGAAGGTAATTCTCTTTTATCAATTGTTTTGCTCTTACCGGCTCATCATCGATCTTCATTTTGAATCTGAGTTGTGTTTTCAGAATTACTGAAAACTTTGAAGAAGAAACCAGCCAGTGGAAACCAGTTTGGACCCCATCAACTCTCCTATGAAGGGCCGAAGCTGCTATGAATGTGCTCCGTGGAGTCTCGTGTTGCTAAGCGCGGTGGATTATCTTCTTTCATTGAAAGTTGCGATTAATCGCGGATCGACTCGACTCTTTGGCGAACAGACTCTCGAGAATGATCTTGAATCTTTGATGACTTCGATTGAATGAGATTCCAAGTCGAGTGCAAGAATGGAAGAAGTAAATCGCCGGTGTGGTGCTGATGTTGCTTTATCTCTGGTTGCGTGTCCCTTTGCAAGAAGCGCAAGAGGACAAGCTGGTGTCTCTCAAGGTTGCCAATACCGGGAAGCACGACTTGGATCTTTCATGGAGACTTTCATCGCTGCTGCTACCCGTATCGCCGACGGGATCGACCTCGACCAGTTTGTTACACCTTCCGGTCCTCCATGGAGGTAAAAACTTCTAAGTCCCATTTTAAATTTGCCTCGGAATGCGAGTGGTTTACGTAACCGATAAACTTTAACGAGGCTTAACGCTGAGCACCTTTGGATCCGTAGGACGTTTATCCGAACTTGATTTTTCCTTTAACATGTTTGTTTGCCTTTGAGAGAACTTTATTCCTCATTCGGAAGATATTCCGTTGAAATTCCATTCGACTTGTGCTTCGTTTATCCTGCAGGTAGAGATGGAACACAGACTGCGACTGACCTTGTCGTTCTTACAGATTGGGATGAACCACACGTTGTACTTGTGGCGAAGCTCCGAAGGAGGAGGTAGCAGTCGACCTTGACCTCGTCATCCTTGCGGATTGGGATGAACCGCACGTTGTACTTGTGGCGAAGCTCCGAAGGAGGAGGTAGCAGTCGACCTGCACCTCGTCGTCCTTGCGGATTGGGATGAACCGCACGTTGTACTTGTGGTGAAGCTCCGAAGGAGGAGGTAGCAGTCGACCTGCACCTCGTCGTCCTTGCGGATTGGGATGGACCGCACGTTGTACTTGTGGCGAATCTCAGCCCCCGAGTGGGAGGTTTGCTCTCTACTCGGTATTATTTTTATTACTTAGGCGAGCACTGGGCTGCAGCTAAGCCCCCGAGTGAGAGGTTTGCTCTCTACTCGGTAGGATTTTTATTACTTAGGCGAGCACTGGGCTGCAGCTAAGCCCCCGAGTGAGAGGTTTGATCTCCACTCGGTGGGATTTCTATTACTTAGGCGAGCAGGAGCTGCAGCTAAGCCTCCAGTGGGAGGTTGCTCTCCACTCAGTGGGGTTTCTATTACTTAGGCGAGCAGCAGGCTGCGGCTAAGCCTCCAGTGAAGGTTTGCTCTCCACTCGGTGGGATTTCTATTACAAGGCGAGCAGGGGCTGCAGCTAAGCCTCAGTGAGAGGTTTGCTCTCCACTCGGTGGGATTTCTATTACTTAGGCGAAACCTTTGGGCTGCAGCTAAGCCTCCGAGTGAGAGGTTTGCTCTCCACTCGGTGGGATTTCTATTACTTAGGCGAGCAGGGCTGCAGCTAAGCCTCCAGGCGGGAGGTTTGCTCTCCACTCGGTGGGATTTCTATTACTTAGGCGAGCACCTTGGGCTGCAGCTAAGCCTCCAGGTGAGAGGTTTGCTCTCCACTCGGTGGGATTTCTATTACTTAGCGAGCCTTGGGCTGCAGCTAAGCCTCCAGTGAGAGGTTTGCTCTCCACTCGGTGGGATTTCTATTACTTGGCGAGCAGGCTGCAGCTAAGCCTCGGCGGGAGGTTGCTCTCCACTCGGTGGATTTCTATTACTTAGGCGAGCCTTTGGGCTGCAGCTAAGCCTCCCGGCCGGGAGGTTTGCTCTCCACTCGGTGGGGTTTGAATACTTAGGCTGAGTACTTGGACTGCAGCTAAGCCTCCAGTGGGAGGCTGGCTGCGCCACTCGGTGGGATTTTGGATGCTTAGGCGAGTACTTGGACTGCAGCTAAGCCTCAGGTGGGAGGCTGGCTCGCCACTCGGTGGGATTTTGGATACTTAGGCGAGTGCTTGGACTGCAGCTAAGCCTCACGAGTGGGAGGCTGGCTCGCCACTCGTAGGGATTTTGAATACTTAGGCGAGCGGATCCACAGCTAAGCCCCGAGTGAGAGCTGGCTGCTTTTCGGAAAGGATTTTACAAACTTAGTGAATCGGATTCGCGGCTAAGCCACCAGGGAAATTCAACAAAAAGCAATATCGATCCTTTGGGAAAATTATAACATTCTTGTCTTAGATAAACAAACTACAAAAGTACTTTTATTACATCTCAACGAATGAGTTTAAGTGTAAAAGGCGGAGCAGCTCAGCGTTCAAGCTCGAGGCTCGTCGATCTGGCGATCAACGTTGTAGAGATGATACGCTCCGTTGTGGAGGACTCTTGTGGCGATGAAGGACCTTCCCAAGTGGGAGCAAGCTTGTGGTTTCTGTTGATCCACTCGGAGGACCAAATCTCCCTCTTGGAAGGCTCGACTCTTCACATTTCTAGCATGGAATCGGCGCAAGTCTTGGCGATAGATAGTCGGCGGATCAAGGCCATCTCTCTTCGTCTTCCAAGAGATTCGGCGGCATCTTGTCGGGCTTGCTCTGCTTCCTCTTGAGTATAACTTCGACTCGAGGCACATTGTGAAGCGGGTCACTCGTCGAGAACTGCTTCAGCTCCATAAACCGGAAGAATGGAGTTCTCCCGATCGACCGATTAGGAGTGGTCCTCAATCCCGAGAAGGCTGATGGAAGTTAAATCGAGCCCAAGCTCTGCTGCGTGTTTGAGATCACGCATCGGCCGAGTTTCAGCCCTTTGAGAATGAGGCCGTTAAGCTCGTTACCTTGTCCATTCGGCGAGGATGAGCCAGCGAAGCATAGTCGACCAGCGTGCCTTGAGAAGCGCGAAGGCTTTGAACTTGTCATTATCGAAGTTCGACCCATTGTCGATGATGATGCTATCACGGAACTCCATATCTGAATATTAATTCTCGATGAAGGCGATAGCGATGCATGCATCGAGGTTCTTGATGGGCTTGGCTTGATCCACTTGGTGAACTTGTCATTGCTACTAGCAAGTGAGTGAAACGCTTACGCGGTCCTCAACGGTCCAATCATGTCCAATCCCCAAGCGGCGAAGGGCCAAGCAGTGGAATGGTCTTCAAAGGCTGAGGCGGCTTGTGCGATATGTTGGAATAAATGACATCCTTCACACTTGTCGACTATTTATTTTCCATTTCATTTGCTTTGGCGGTAAAATCCCGCTCGCTATGCTTTAGCCACAATGGTCAGAGGGCGCATGATGTACAGGTCCCAGTGGATATCCTCAAGAATTATCGACCTTCTTACGGCGTGATACACTTTTGGCCGACTCGATCGCACTTTCTCTGTACAATTGTCCCTTGATTCTGTAAAGGCCTTGGATCGGCAGACGATCATCCGAGCCTCTTCTTCGTTCTCTGGGAGCTCTTTCCCTAAGGATATATCGATGTGCAGCCTTTGTCGATCGGGAGTGATGATCACAACTTCCATAATTAGGTCGACCGAGCGATGCTCAGCCAGCCCACAGGAACACCGGCATGTCGTGAGCTTCCATGCAAAGATGTCCCGATTCTCACGGAGGAAGCGGATGGCGCTTCTTCCTATTTTGAGTCAGTGTTGTTGAGATGTTGGTTGGAGCAGCGTTGGGATCGATCGGGTGAATGTGAACCTGTTTCGTCTCGCCGATCGTTGGAATCTTGACTCCGTGGCGGGCTTCTTAGCTGCAACAAATCCTTTCGGATCTGCGGTTTTACGATACTCTTGTAGCTCTACTACTGCTAAGCGAGCATCGGCGATCTTAGAACCTTTGGAAGCACTCTTACGCCTTCTTCCGATTGCCGTGGCGGTGATCATGCCCTTGGGACCAGGCATCTTGATTTAAGATACCGTAACATGGTCGGGCCATGAAAGCAGCGCATAAGTGGTCTCCCTAGAATAGCGTGATAAGCGCTCTGAAATCCACGACCTCAAAGGTCAATTTTCTTTCGGAAATACTTTGAATCACCAAAAACTACATCAAAAGCAATTTGGCGGTGACTCGGCCTTCTTTCGGGAATGACTCCGTGGAAGCTCATATTCTTTGATGCGAGTGCGGACATCGGAATGCCCATCCCTTTCAGCGTCTCTGCGTATAATATATTCAAACCACTACCACCATCCATCGAGGACTTTGGTCGATCGAGTGCCTTCGACAAGCTGGGTGACCACCAATGCTTGCCTCCCGGGGTGGCAATGTCGTCGGTGATCGGGCTGGTCGAATGTGATGGCGATGCAGGACCATTCGGATAATTGGGAGTGGCGAAGCAACCAAGTTTACTTCGATTGATAACCTTCAATCGACTTTTGCTTTCGGCGTCGGCAAAAATCATCGAGTGGAATTGACACGGGGATATCCACCATCACTTGTCATCTTATCCTCAACTTTATCATCTCCTTATCCTTATCCTTGGGCTGTTTCCTTGGGCTGCTGAATCAAAACCGACAACTTTGTCGAGTGGTATGTTTGGGTAAATGAGTTTACCCTCTTCATCTTTCTTTGTATGAATATGACATGGTAAATCTAACAAGTCGTTCCCATCCTGGTCTTTCACTTTCTTAGGATTCCAAGGACCCTTGGGTTTCCCCTTGAACTTTCTGGGTTCCTTTGCCAAGGCCTCTCCAAGAACCCATTTGGCTCGACTTCTAACTACCTTCCATTGGAATTTCCTCCGTTGGCCTCATTGGCGGCAGATTTATATTACCACTCGAAGTCGATCCTCTTCTTCACCATTTGCATATTTGGTGGCAATCTCCATCATCCGGCTCGGGGTCATATCTCGGTTCGACCAAATTTCAAACTCAATTCTTTGTTCTTGGCCTTCCTTGAAGGCCAGACTGCTGGTGATGGAATCGTTCTCCTTTGTGTGGTGCAAAGTGATCCACCTCGGATATAATCCTCAAGGTTTCACTCGACTTTTGCCGCATACATTTTTCTGTCAAACCAGCTGGTGGTTTGCAAGTTCCTTCAAATGTCGACAAACACTCGGCAAGATCTTCCCAAGTGTAAATCTTTGCTTGGGTGCTAAGCAGTTCAACCACACCACTGGCTGAACCTTCCAACATAAGAGGTAAATGCTTCATGGCTACCTCATAGTTGCCACCGCTGATCTGAACCGCCACTCGGTAATCTTCAAGCCGGTGTGGGGCTTGGATTCTCCAGATGAACTTGCTGATTCGATCGCCAACCTGAAATTGGGGAATCACGCAGCCACGATGGCTCTCTTTGAAACACTCTGGTCCCGAGATATGGACTACGCTCTTTGGAAGGAACATCTCTATCACGGCCGTCTCGGTGAGCTCATTCGGTCGACCAAACCTTGAGCGATAATGGATCTCGCGTCAAAGCTTTGGCTCCACGGGGTCATTGGAATTCTTCGTCCGACCTTTGTTTTGGCGTCTGTCATCCTGCTGCCGAGGCGTATGATCCACCCCTTGGGGAGGAGTGGGCACTCGGCGTCGATCATTGCAATCGAATCGGTGCTCATACTGCTCATGACCCTTGTATTGATCGTCATCTTTGCCCCCCGTCCTCACGCCTCGAGGCGATCTTGGACTATGGGCATTGGAATGAATTAGCGCAGCGGATCGGTTGTGAACCTGTTCATGGCGGGACACAGCTGAGTTTTGATCTCCGCCGCCGGAGCAAATCCCTGATTTCTGCAAACCTCTACCTGCCTCCATTGGGAAGGCTGAATTGATTCCACTATGAGGCGACGGCTGCCAAATTCTGAATCGGAGTTCGATATACAGGTTGGTGGTTGAAAGAGTTGGCGTCGGTGGATTACGGAATCCTCGGTCGCGTCTGTTCGTCCGATGCTCGGCTGAAGATTCTCGGTCGAGTCGCTCAGCCGAGGTTAATGGCGTGCATCCTCCAAAGCGCGAGCCTCGGGGTTTCTCAACGATAGGAGTGTGAAGTGCATCCATGTTCCGGGCGAAGTTCTTCCCTCTGGAGCAAAGTGAGGGCTCGGGCAAGTACTCTTCACGGGCTTCGCGCGGATCGCCTCCACCGCCACTTCGTTGAGTGCGGGTGAATCGGGGGACTGCGTGGCCCATCGACCATCGAACCTCTGCCGCGGGTCCTTTGCTATCGCGTTGGGACGCGATCTCTCTGAGCCGGTCGGCAGGTCGAGCAGGCCGTAGAGATTCGTCGGGCTCGATTACGCGACTTGGGGATGGCGTGGCGGGCCACCGCATGCCTCACCCACCGCTGAAGCCTCGACCGACCCGAGCGCTTGCGCGGTGGGAGATTGGGGGCGAAGGCGGTCGCGAGGCCGACCCATCTTGGGTCGACCGGTTGCTTCGCGAGGAGGGCCCCAGCGGACACATGCTGTAGTCGTCGCCCAGCGGATGGGGGCGCGTCCACGTCGAGTGGAGCCTCCACGAAGCCAAGCGGAGTCGTCGGCGGCGAGCGTGGCGCAAGGAGCGGATCTCGTGGCCGCCGACGAACTCCACGAAACCATGATCTGGGAGATCGAGAGAATCCCAACTTCTCCAACAATTAGCTAGAACACCTGCCCCACGGTGGGCGCCAAGCTGTCGTGGTTCTAAGTCGGCGGTAGAATGGGGGTAGGTATGGAGAGCAAGATCCTAGCTATGGAGTAGTTGTATCGCAAAGAGATTTCTGAGTTCGAGGCCCTTCTGGGAGAAGTAACAGCCCTCGTCTCGGAGCCACGAGGCGGTCATTGGATTAATTGCGTATGTGT
The DNA here is from genome assembly GCA_021605205.1 of Aegilops longissima. Classification (NCBI taxonomy): domain Eukaryota; kingdom Viridiplantae; phylum Streptophyta; class Magnoliopsida; order Poales; family Poaceae; genus Aegilops; species Aegilops longissima. The sequence goes on along the minus strand of CM038677.1, from coordinate 523,748,206 downwards.
TACGAGTGCGAACCCTTCTACATGTAGGGGGTGGCTTATATAGAGTCTTGGGACCCCAGCCAGCCCATGTAGCGAGAGGGTTTAAAATGCGTTAAGGCTAGGCGTTCTTGTGCGCCCTACATACATAAAGTGTCATTAAGGTCATAAAGACTATTTAACTCTGAGACCGTTTGGATACCGAGTGGCTCTTGGACTCTGGTGGTCGAGTGGGTCTTCGTAGTCAGTGTCTTTGAATCATCGAGTGGGAGTCTACCAAGTCATTGGAAGGCTCTTCTCTTGTGGGTGTCCTTGTGAAAGGTACCTTTGGGCAGGTCTATGACCCTACCCAGTGCATGACTTCATCACCCGTCGCGTTACGCCTCGCACCCAGACGGTCGGTCGGTGCAGCCGCTGCTCTCCGAATGGAATCGCATCATATTGCATTCGCACACACATGTGGGGCGGCAATTGAGAACCGACCATAGGCACACTCCCGGCCCATAAGTCGGGTGACTTAATAGAAGAGGAGGCGGCGATAGTACTAGATAAGTGTTGTACTATGTTGGTGCACAGGCGATCCTTGCAAGACCACGGAAGATCAGTTCGTCCATGCATGTGACGAGACTCAGCGAGACACACTGGATTGGCTATCGTCTACATATCGTGTAGGCTGTGTTGTACATGGCTGTAGTTGTGGTGAGAAATCTAAAAAAGTTTTCTTGTCATCTCGCAAAATTAGGTGTCATGTGCTTGGATCGCTGCGAGGTTAAACAGCGACAACTGAGTTGGGCTAGTCCTTGGGGGCACATGCGAGCGGTGACTATACTCGGCTGCCATCTAGGTCAAGCCGGCTATATTAATGGGACATCTGTCGATGGACCCCTTTTCTCTGAGTTTATCTTTAATTTGATCTTATTTCCTCATCTAGTTTGTCGTCCGGATTCATGTTGTCTCCTTTGGGCGGTGAGGTTATGATTTCTTGTCATGTGGCATTTTTTACGTATATGTTATAATCCGGTAGCTTGAGATCAAAATGGCGACAAGCTGCGCCTCTGGGCCCGTGCATGAAGACTTCTCGATAGTCATTGGCGAGGTCAAGCCGGCTCGATGAGACAAAAGAAAACTAGTACTACTCCACTATATAGGCGGGAGCCTCGCGCTTGCTTGCTAGTGTTGCTCTCTTCACCTTGTCTCGGCCTCTCGGATCTAAACACGATAGTGGTGGCCCTCTCTCTCTCTCTCTCTCTCTCTCTCTCTCTCTCTCTCTCTCTCTCTCTCTCTCACTCTCACCGCTGGTCACAGATCCAGTGGATCCTCTCCGTCGGGGAAGGTGAGAAGGTGCAACGTTCACGCAGTGCGTCCTCGGCGACGACTCTTACCTTCTTTGGCGGCGTCCCGATCAGCTTGCCTTGCCGCTTCTCTGCCAAGCACATTGGCGAGGAGGCCTCCGACCTTCTTCCTCGCTGCCGTGGTGTGGGCAGATCCGCCTCCGCCGCCCACCTAGCGAGATCCCGTCGACCATCAGGTATAACTTCCTTCGAAACCGGCCTTGCTCTACTTCCCGAGCTCCTGACGTCCCTGCATTTGTATCTTTTACTATTTCTCAGGCCCCCTCGTAGATAGGATCGATCGGCTGTTCAAAAACCACCTAATTTTTTTACGTTTAAGAGGTAAAACTAGTTCATGCACTCAAATCTAGTACTACTTGGTTCAAACAAGGAAGAAATGGGGTGGGGAGGATTTGTTACTGAATCTAGGACTTGGTGAAAGAGGAAATAATGGGGCGAAAAGTAGCGAGAGGCAGCTATCAAGCTGGTCTCTAGGTCTAATAGGAAATAAAGGGAAGCAGTACAAACTCAATATAAACCCGATCTATTGGTTGAAAAAGGAAAGAAAGTGGGGGGGGGGGGGACAAGTCAGCGAGTAAGTCTAGCACTAGATTTGCTAGCCTCACACGGTATAAGGTGACTATACCGAACAAAAATGGGACCAACCGGATATCCTATTACGATGTTTGTTGCCCGAGCCACTCTTATGTAACCCTTTGGTAAAATGTAGCGATCGCCTTGTTAAAAGTAAGGACACGTTAAACCAATGTTGTTTTCAATGTAATGCCTCGATAATATGAATCAATGGCACTTCTTTACATGTCTGCTAAAATTTCCCATTAAGATAAGTTGGTTCTTTTAGTTGGAAATGCAAGCTGTCTTGGTCGCCTACTCTCCGTGCCCAAAGTAATGTCGTATTTAACGGTTGTCATAGTTAATCCTAATGCCCACACTAATATCTAGCAATGCCCTTTGCTTTAGAAATTGCTCTTGTCCTTGTAGGATTGCCATTCGAGATAAGGATCATGCTTCTTTTCATTTGATGCATGTTTCATCACTTATTAGTCACCCTCCTTTCCACCTTTTTGTGCAAGCAGAGATATACATTTCACGCTCGATCTTAGTTGAACTGCACAAATGATATCAAAACTATAGTTGTGCATTACAGGAGCTTCACAACCAACCTTGATGTTGCTCAATTTTGTTGCAATTAATGAAGAAGAAGCTCTGTGGGTTTCGTTTTCTGGTGGAAATGGAACCGGGGTTGGAGCCCTTTTCTTAAAAAATTTTGAAGAAGAAGCTGCTAGCTCACGGGACATTGCTTCATTTTAGGTGAACTGCACCAAAGGTCCCATGAATTGAATCATCCATGTTGGTATTGAAAGAGCCAGCTTGACATCCCAGACTAAGCACCCGGCCTCCATCCTTGCGGCCTTGCGGTACACCTCGTTTGCCACCTGCTCGACCCTAGTGTCCTTGATAAAATGAAGTAATAATACAGTTAAAATAGGCGAGTGTCATCTCTATCATTTCATTTCAATGTAGATAAAGAAAGTGCTTCTCTTTGTTAAAGTATGTTTCATCAACTAGTCCCATTGTTAATGTTTAAGCGTTTACATAAACGGGGTGCTTAATTTTAGTTGATATGTACAAAATAGAGATTTGAATGTCTCAAGGTGCCTCCTTGTACTACCGCTGTACACTGATGTTCATCACCGGCGGAAGGTGTATCTAGGAGACTTGGGGCGATGTCGATATGAGGCGTGCCGTATGAGGCGTCGCGAGGCCCATCTAGCCCTCGCACATGGCATACTATGATACTATCGCAATATTTTCTTCTATTTATTTTGTGTGTTTCATAAACTAGTGCCACTATAATGTAATCACGTTTTTCATTATCTGTGCAAACAGGGTTATTCAGCTGCATTTTGGTGGAACTGCACAAATGTCACGTATGGAACCGGCATATATGCAGAGTGCGAGGTGTGCCAAGTAAAATTACCGACACCAACCATGCTGCATGCGCATTGGCATCCACCACCACCAGTGGGATGTGTGGCGCTCTCGTGGACGGATCTTTCTCGGCAGCAAATCCTCTAACCAAATACTAGTAGCTTATATTGGCAGTTTTCTAGGGAGTACTCTTTTCGAAAGAAGCACCAATCTATTTTCTTTATTTGTACCTTTGTGTCACAACTTTGACCCAAAGGTCGAGCTATTTTAGGGTGATTGGCGTAGTACTCGGAGACTGATTGTAAGCATGATTTTCATTAGCTGTCACACTGATTGTAAGCATTAGCAGGTGGAAGATTAGGTTAGTGCGAAGCTTACCTTAAACCCTACCGCCGCCGTTGAAATGAGGCGAGCGTCGAGGGAACCGTGGAGAATGGCGGGGAAGCGACGTCGCGCCATCCGGCCTCCTCTTGCGGTGGGCGAATGAATACTCATGTGGCTCCGGCTGGCTCTGCACCCTCACGAACGACACACCATACTTGATCGATTCGTTATCCTCTGGGTGCTCGATCTTCGACCTGTACGCCCACCACCTCCGCCTGACTGTCGCCTCGGGCGAATCTGTCTGCTCCATCGCCCAGAGGAGATACTCGATGAACTCAGAGGATTGCGGCATGACTACCGTCGAGGAGTACATGTACATCGCCGCCCTCATCGCCGCCGTCTCGCTCTTTCGCATACATTGCCACATGGCCCGCACCGTCCTCGAAATCTCCCACTCATTGTCAAACCAACTAAGGATCTCCTTCAACTGGCTAACTTTGCACAGTGGCCGATGGCGATCTGCTGATTATTTCTTGCATCCTCTCCATAGATGTCCTTCAGGTGGTCGGTGCTAGCTTTGGAAGATGGGAGGAGGCGTTGGTCTTGCAATAGATAAGAGGGAGAGGCGAGGCGGTGGTTTTGGAATGGAGATGATGGAGGAGAGGAGGTGGTTTTGCTATGGAGAAGATCGAGAAGAGGGAGGCGAGGCGGTGGTTTTGGAATGGAGATGATGGAGAGGAGAGGAGGTGGTTTTGCAATGGAGAAGATCGAGAAGAGGGAGGCGAGGCGGTGGTTTTGGAATGGAGATGATGGAGAGGAGAGGAGGTGATTTTCAATGGAGAAGAGGGAGAGGAGGCGTCTTGGCAGCGATTTAGGATTAGGCGAGAGGGGGCGGCCAGTGTGTTGGATCAAAATCAAAATCAATTTACCCTTCAATTAAGCGACCCCACATTAACTAGTCTCCCTTTTATTCTAGGTCATAATTGACCATGATTTTCCTTTATAAAATATATGTTATCGTTGCAAAAATAGTATAATTTGAAAGTACATTCGAATCTGAACCAAGCGATACAACTTTTGGTGACATGCATTCACATTTGCTTGTTAAATATGATGCGTGGTCAAACTTTGACCCAAAATATACAAAACAACAAAAAATACTTCCAAGACCAGCGCCGCTCTTCCGCTCTTCTCCTCTTAAACCACCGCGCTCCTCTCTGTTCCAATCTAAATCCAGCGCCGCTCCTCTCCTCTTCCATTTCAAAACCACCACCCCTCCTCTCTGTTCGGTCCAAAACCAGCGTCCTCCTCTCCGTTCTAATCCAAAACCAGCGCTGCTCCTCTCCTCTTCCATTCAAAAACCACCGCCCGGGCGTGAAGGTGTTGTGGAGAAGTAGATCGATGGAGGAGTACAACCGATCGTGAGGATCGTGAGGCGGCGACCACTGTGAAGCTAGCTAGGATGTTGGAGATCAGATCTTGGTTTGACAACAAGGACCAACTAAGCGGCGGCGACATCCATGGCCAAATATCTGCAGAGCGAAAAGCGATAATACTCCCGGAGGAAATCGCGCCGAGTACATAGAGCTGCTCCTCTGGGCCATGGAGCAAACAGATTCACGAATCAATCGTGAGGAAGCGGTGGTGGGAGTATCGATCCCGATGGAGCATCCACGGAGATTGAAGGATCGAGCATCTGAGGTGCCATTTGTGAGGGTGTCCTGCGAGGCGAGCGGTGGAGTCTTCGTTGACCGAACCCAACTGCAAGAGGAGAAAAGTAGTTGGCCCGATGATGCTTCCCGCCATCGTCTCCCTCGCCGTTCACATCGTCTCACAGGCGGCTATGCCGCCGAGGAATAGGAGGGCTGCCCCCCAGCCCAATAGTCGGGTAGGTTGTGAATTGTCAAGAGGAGCTTAGGGTTGTCGATATTTGCAGGTTGTGAATTGTGTTTTGTGTTGTGTATTTTGAGAGTACTTTCAGATATGAATGTCTTTTGAATTTCAGATTTGCAGTATTGAGCATATGAAGTATTTTATGAATTCTAGAGATCTATTTTAGCACTTCAAAAATGTAGTTTCATAGGAGTATAAAAGTGCGGACAATGTGATTCTCGGAGAATAAACTGCAAGTTTCAGTTTGAGATAAAGCGCAAGTTCAGATTCGAGATAAGCTGCAACTTTCAGAGGCGAGCATTTATATTAACACGGCCTTTTCAAACAGGTTTAACATCATGTTGGAAGTTTTATTCATGGTGAAAATGGAACTACCAACCAGTTAACATCATGCTAATCAACATTCATGCATACCACATCTTTATATGATGCACAGTCAAAATGCCCACACAATGTCGAGTGTGCGAAACACGGAGAAAAGCGAGGACAAAGTTTTGACAAGTGTTGGGCGTGGTTTTGGGCTGCCCGTCTAGGCTTTCATTTTAACATCGCAGCCCACGACCTCGGATGGGAGGTCCATAGGCATGTTGTATTTTCTTAGGGCCGTCATGTATCGACCGGCCTATGGGCCTCCATCCGAGGTTTTATTTTGGCAGCCCAATTTATGTATTTTTTTGAAAAAAAGCGCATAGGTTTGTTCTATTTTTCAATATAAGAATAGGAGCATGGGTCCAACTTATCTTTCCTTCTAACTATATTATATAGATTTAAATTATTTTATATGTTATTATATATTATTTTATTGTCATCATATATTTAAGAGATACTTACATATGTAAGAAAACAATATCCCACATCTTATTAACTTATAAAATAATTTCTTAACAAATAAAATCCTGGATTGTTTTGTACGAAAATTCTAGTGATTGTGTACAAAAGCTTGGTAAGATTTAAGGGCGAATGTAATAATATCATTTATTATTTAAATATATTTATAACAAAATGCTCAGCCCTTTTATTTTTTGATAACATTGCTGGCCCAACCCAACATTATAATTAGAATCAGCCCAGCAAAATCGTGTATTTAGAGAAAGTGCAAATGGCCTGTAATTTTTAGGAAATAAAATAAATGGGCATATGGGCCTACATTATTTGTTCACCCAGCCCAACTAATGGCTGTAATTCAAAAAAAGATCAAATTATTGTAAATTCTACGGCATAAAAAAAGACATAAATTGTGAAAAAATGGGTTGAATCGTGCCACATTTTGGAGGCTGAAATGTGGGCCAATAGGTCAAAGCCAAGCATAAGTCGTTGTCAATTTAGTCAACAAATGATTACGACATGTTAGCCGTTGGATTTACATGCAACGACCGCATCCATCTTCAATCTCTCATCTTCTTCCTCCAGCTGCGGGACCACCTCCGCCTCCTGCTGCTAGCAGCTCTGCTTATGCAACCGCTATGAAGCACTACTCCACCGTTGGCCAGGCCATCCTCCACCCCTCCACCTCTGTTCTTCTCCACCGATTGCAGAACCACACGCTTTAGAACGATTAACCCTCGTACACCTCTCCGTCTGCGACTCTACTCCGCGTCTTCTCATCTCCGGCTCGTTGCTGTCCAGGGGCCTCGCCGTCGTCCACCACCTTGGATGCGCTCGGCGCAACATGGTCAACATGGTCAACAAAGCGACACCATCGAAGTAGGCTATGCGTGGAGAGGCGACAACTGAGTCCTGACCGCACACAAGAAATGCCTCCTTATTACAGCAAAATAATGATTCCTCCACGACATCTGGGACCCACCGAAGGGCCTCTGTATTTCGTGAAAAAAGCGTGCCCCGCACGACATGTCCGGACCCACCAGCTATCTTTGCGCAAGGAAGTGCCTCCTTATTACGCACAAAAATGAATACTCCCCTGGGTGGAACCCGGCATAGTGGGAGAGCTGACTTGTGGGCCTACCAAGTTGGCGGGGGACGGAGGGCTTTGTCAACTTAGTCAATATGAGCGATTCTAGCTCCTGTTACCATCGATGTTCATCCAACGCCCGTAGTGCTTCTTCAACCTCTGGTTTTCTTGCTCCGGCCGCCCAGGACCAGCGTCGGTCGTGCGCGTGCTCCTACCTCCGTGGCGGCTGTGATGCGCGGAGGCCTCACCGCCCGTGCTACTCCCACCGCTGGCGGGCCATCCCTCTACTCACCCACCCCCTGTTATTCTGCGGCGACAACAGCCTCACACATGGTGAACGGTGAACCCTCGTACTCTTGGCGTGGGCATCCATTTGCTGCGTCTTCCCGGCTCGAGTCATCCCTTCCTAGGCCTCACCGTCGTCCCTTGCCGTGGTGCTCTCGGCGGCATGGTCAGCGTGGTCGAGCGACTTCCATCGGACGTGGACTGTCGTGGAGAGGTGGACAGTTGGGTCCGCGGCCGCATCAAGGAAGTGCCTCCTTATTCAGCGCAAAATAATGATTCCTCCACGACAGCGAGGACCCACCGGACGGGCCACCGTATTTAGTGAAAAAGCGTTTCCCCGATTCTGGGACCCACCAGCTACATCTTCATACGCAAGGAAGTGCGTCCGGGCAAAAAACGATTAAGCCCCCATTGCTGGGACCCACCGGCTACACCTTCGCACGCAAGGAAGTGCGTCCGGGCAAAAAACAATTCGCCCCCATTGCTGGGACCCACCAGCTACACCTTCGCCGCAAGGAAGTGCGTCGGGCAAAAAAGCGATTTGCCCCACGACTGCTGGGACCCACCAGCTACATCTTGCGAGCAAGGAAGTGCACGGCGGTGGGACCCACCTGGTTGAAGCGTCGTGGCGTTGTCATTCTGGTGCATAGCGTGTATGCGTACATCTTGGTGGATGTAAGCGCGCGTAGCATGTACACGTCACGCATACAGCGGCGGGTGCAAGAAAGAAAATCTGACCACATCGCATACATCTGGGCGGTCTCGAGCGCCTACTCGCGCTCATCGTCGGCCGGGCTCGTGTACATGGCTGGGTCGGAACGGAGAAACGCGTCATCGTCGTGTTCATGGGAAACAGCGGAATGCGTCGTGTTCGCCGGGAGGCAGCGAAATCGTCATGTTCATGGGGAGCAGCGGAATGCGTCGTGTTCGCCGGGAGCAGCAGGCAGCGTGGGAGCCAACCGGCTTGGATGGAACGGCGATGGAAGCGAGGCACGGTGTACCGCTGCGGAGAAATGGACCTCCCGTTGGAGCAGGGTCTGTTGATCGGGAGGGTGTGGCGTGCCGCAAAATGGAGAAGCGGACCTCCTATGGTCAAAGCAGGGGTCCTGTTGATTGGGAGGGTGTGGCGTGCCGCCAAAGCAGACAAAACAGACCTCCTCGATCAAAGCGGGGTCTGTCGATCGGGAGGGTGTGGCGTACCGCCAAAAGCAGACCAAGCGGACTTGTGTTGGGCGCTTCGCTCAAAGCAGAGTCTGTTCGCCGGGAGGGTGTGGCGTGCATAAGCAGGACTCCACGGGATACTATTCATCTCCACCGTCGACCTCCTCCAGCCTCCACGGGCTACCGTCGACCTCCTCCGGCCTCCACGGGCTCCTGTTCATCCAGCCTCCACCACGCGCTACTCCACCGGCTACTGTTCAACCACCCCTCCACGGGCACCCCTCCACCGTCTATTGTTCATCCAGCCCTCCACACCACGGGGTCCTGTTCAACCACCCCTCCACGGCCACCCCTCCATCGTCTACTGTTCATCCAGCCTCCACACCACGGGGTCCTGTTCATCTAGAGGCAACGCCACCGCTCACTGTTCATCCAACTCCCCCCCCAACGCTCCTGTTCATCCAAACCACATCTATGATGATACCGGGTTTTGTCACAATTATCGTCATAGAAGTTTCATATGTATGACAGAAAAAATTTCGTTCGGTCCAAAATGTCACGGATGTGTCTTTTTTTTGTAGTCTCGGTGACGTCTCTCGAACTCTTGATCCAGTTGAGGCCGAGGGAGAGTTCCGTCAGCACGACGGCGTGGCGACGGTGATGATGAAGTTACCAGCGCAGGGCTTCGCCTAAGCACTACGATGATATGACTGAGGTGTGTAACTTTGGAGGGGGGCACCGCACACGGCTAAAAGATCAACTTGTGTGTCTATGGAGTGCCCCCTGGCTACGTATATAAAGGAGGGGAGGGAAGAGGTGGCCGACCCTAAGGGGGCGTGCCAAGCGTGGGAAATCCTACTAGGACTCCCTAGTCCAAGTAGGATTCCCCTCCTCTTTCCTATTCCTAGTAGGAGGAGGGAAGGAGGAGGAGGAGAGAAGGAAAGGGGGGCCGCCCCCCAACCCAAGTCCAATTCGGTTTGGGCTAGGGGGGCGCACCACTCCCTGGCCGGCCTCCTCTCTTCCACCACTAGGCCCATGAGGCCCAATAACTTCCGGAAGTGCAGTAACCCCGGTACTCGAAACTCATCAAGCGACCGAACCATTCTGGTGTCCGAATGTAACCTTCCAATATATGAATCTTTATGTCTCGACCATTTCGAGACTCCTCTCATGTCCGTGATCTCATCCGGGACTTCGAACAACCTTCGGTCATCAAATCACATAACTCATAATACAAATCATCATCGAACGTTAAGCGTGCGGACCCTACGGGTTCGAGAACTATGTAGACATGAACGAGACACATCTCCGGTCAATAACCAATAGCGGAACCTGGATGCTCATATTGGCTCCTACATATTCTACAAAGATCTTTATTGGTCAAACCGCATAACAACATACGTTGTTCCCTTTGTCATCGTTATGTTACTTGCATGAGATTCGATCGTCGGTATCATCATACCTAGTTAAATCTCATTACCGGCAAGTCTCTTTACTCGTTCCGTAGTCAATCATCCCGTAACTAACTCATTAGTCACATTGCTTGCAAGGCTTATGTGATGAGCACTACCGAGAGGGCACAGAGATACCTCTCCGACACTCAGAGTGACAAATCATAATCTCGATCTATGCCAACTCAACAAACACCATCGGAGACACCTGTAGAGCATCTTTATAATCACCCAGTTACGTTGTGAAATTTGATAGCACACTAAGTGTTCCTCTGGTATTCGGGAGTTGCATAATCTCATAGTCATAGGAACATGTATAAGTCATGAAGGAAGCAATAGCAATAAACTTAAATGATCATAGTGCTAAGCTAACGGATGGGTCTTGTCCATCACATCATTCTCTAATGATGTGATCCCATTCATCAAATGACAACACATGTCTATGGTCAGGAAACTTAACCATCTTTGATTAATGAGTTAGTCTAGTAGAGGCATACTAGGGACACTCTGTTTGTCTATGTATTCACACATGTACTAAGTTTCCGGTTAATACAATTCTAGCATGAATAATAAACATTTATCATGGTATAAGGAAATATATAACAACTTTATTATTGCCTCTAGGGCATATTTCCTTCAGTCTCCCACTTGCACTAGAGTCAATAATCTAGATTACATAGTAATGATTCTAACACCCATGGGGTCTTGGTGTTGGTCATGTTTTCCTTGTGAGAGAGGCTTAGTCAACGGGCTACAACATTCAGATCCGTATGTATCTTTCAAATCTCTATGTCTCCCTCCTTGACTTGATCGCAGATGAAATTGAAGTGTCTCTTGATGTGCTTGGTTCTCTTGTGAAATCTGGATTCCTTTGCCAAGGCAATTGCACCAGTATTGTCACAAAAGATTTTCATTGGACCCGATGCACTAGGTGTGACACCTAGACCGGATATGAACTCCTTCATCCAGACTCCTTCATTTGCTGCTTCCGAAGCAGCTATGTACTCCGCTTCACACGTAGATCCCGCCATGACGCTCTGTTTGGAACTGCACCAACTTACAGCTCCACCATTCAATATAAATACGTATCCAGTTTGTGACTTAGAGTCATCCGGATCAGTGTCAAAGCTTGCATAGATGTAACCATTTACAATGAGCTCTTTGTCACCTCCATAAACGAGAAACACATCCTTAGTCCTTTTCTGGTATTTCAGGATGTTCTTGACCGTTGTCCAGTGATCCACTCTTGGATTACTTTGGTACCTCCCTACTATACTTATAGCAAGGCACACATCAGGTCTGGTACACAGCATTGCATACATGATAGAACCTATGGCTGAGGCATCGGAATGACTTTCATTTTCTCTCTATCTTCTGCGGTGGTGGGGCATTGAGTCTCACTCAACTTCACACCTTGTAACACATGCAAGAACCCTTTCTTTGGTGATCCATTTTGAACTTCTTCAAAATCTTATCAAGGTATGTGCTTTGTGAAAGTCCAATTAAGCGTCTTGATCTATCTCTATAGATCTTGATGCCCAATATATAAGCAGCTTCACGAGGTCTTTCATAGAAAAACTCTTATTCAAGTATCCTTTTATGCTATCCAGAAATTCTATATCATTTCCAATCAACAATATGTCATCCACAGATAATATTAGAAATGCTCTGAGCTCCCACTCACTTTCTTGTATATGCAGGCTTCTCCAAAGTCTCATATAAAACCATATCTTTGATCACACTATCAAAGCGTTTATTCCAACCCGAGAGGCTTGCACCAGTCCATAAATGGATCGCTGGAGCTTGCACACTTTGTTAGCACCCTTTGGATCGACAAAACCTTCTGGTTGCATCATATACAACTCTTCTTCTAGAAATCCATTCAGGAATGCAGTTTTGGCGTCCATTTGCCAAATTTCATAATCATAAAATCACGGTAATTGCTAACATGATTGGACAGACTTAAGCATCGCTACGGGTGAGAAAGTCTCATCATAGTCAACTCCTTGAACTTGTCGAAAACCTTTTGCAACAAGTCAAGCTTTATAGACAGTAACATTACCGTCAGCGTTGGTCTTCTTCTTGAAGATCCATTTACTTTCTATGGCTTGCCGATCATCAGGCAAGTCAACCAAAGTCCACACTTTGTTCTCATACATGGATCCCATCTCAGGTTTCATGGCCTCAAGCCATTTCGCGGAATCTAGGCTCATCATCCCTTCCTCATAGTTCGTTGGTTCGTCATGGTCAAGTAACATGACCTCCAGAACAGGATTATCGTACCACTCTGGTGCGGATCTTACTCTGGTTGACCTATGAGGTTTGGTAGTAACTTGATCAAAAGTTTCATGATCATAATCATTAACTTCCTCACTAATTGGTGTAGGAATCACTGGAACTGATTTCTATGATGAACTACTTTCCAATAAGGGAGCAGGTACAATTACCTCATCAAGTTGTACTTTCCTCCCACTCACTTCTTTCGAGAAAAACTACTTCTCTAGAAAGGATCCATTCTTAGCAACGAATATCTTGCCTTCGGATCTGTGATAGAAGGCGCACCCAACAGTCTCCTTTGGGTATCCTATGAAGACACATTTATCCGATTTGGGTTCGAGCTTATCAAGTTGAAGCCTTTTCACATAAGCATCGCATCCCAAAACTTTAAGAAACGACAACTCGGGTTTCTTGCCAAACCACAGTTCATATGGGGTCATCTCAACGGATTTAGATGGTGCCCTATTTAACGTGAATGCAGCCGTCTCTAAAGCATAACCCCAAAACGATAGCGGTAAATCAGTAAGAGACATCATAGATCGCACCATATCTAATAAAGTGCGATTCTGACGTTCGGACACACCATTACCTTTGTGGTGTTACGGGTGGCGTGAGTTCTTGAAACTATTCCGCATTGTTTCAAATGAAGACCAAACTCATAACTCAAATATTCACCTCCACGACCAGATCGTAGAAACTTTATTATCTTGTTATGATGATTTTCCACTTCACTTTGAAATTCTTTGAACTTTTCAAATGTTTCAGACTTATGTTTCATCAAGTAGATATACCCATATCTGCTCAAATCATCTATGAAGGTCAGAAAAAAACGATACCCGCCGCGAGCATTAACACTCATCAGACCGCATACACAAGTATGTATTATTTCCAACAAGTCTGTTGCTTGCTCCATTGTTTCGGAGAACAGAGTCTTAATCATCTTGCCCATGAGGCATTGTTCGCAGGCATCAAGTGATTCATAATCAAGTGATTCCAAAAGCCCATCGACATGGAGTTTCTTCATGCACTTTACACCAATATGACTTAAACGGCAGTGCCACAAATAAGTTGCACTATCATTATTAAACTTATATCTTTTGGCTTCAATACTATAAATATATGTATCACTACTATCGAGATTCAACAAAAATAGACCACTCATCAAGGGTGCATGACCATAAAAGATATTACTCATATAAATAGAACAACCATTATTCTCTGATTTAAATGAATAACCGTCTCACATCAAACAAGATCTAGATATAATGTGCATGCTTAACGTTGACAATTATTCAGGTCTAAAACTAATCCTGAAGGTAGATGTAGAGGTAGCTTGCCGACGGCGATCACATCGACTTTGGAACCATTGCCCACGCGCATCGTCACCTCGTCCTTAGCCAATCTTCGCTTAATCCGCAGCCCCTGTTTCAAGTTGCAAATATGAGCAATAGAACCAGTATCAAATACCCAGGTGCTACTCCAAGCATTAGTAAGGTACACATCAATAACATGTATACCAAACATACCTTTCAACTTGCCATCCTTTGTTATCCACCAAATACTTGGGGCAGTTCCGCTTCCAGTGACCAGCCCTTTTGCAGTAGAAGCACTCAGTCTCAGGCTTAGGTCCAGACTTGGGCTTCTTCACTTGAGCAGCAACTTGCTTGTCGTTCTTCTTGAAGTCCCCCTTCCTCCCTTCACCCTTTGTCTTGAAACTAGTGGTCTTGTTAACCATCAACACTTGATGCTCCTTCTTGATTTCTACCTCTGCAACCTTTAGCATTGCGAAGAGCTTGGGAATTGTCTTATCCATCCCTTGCATATTATAGTTCATCACGAAGCTTTTGTAGCTTGGTGGCAGTGATTGAAGAACTCTGTCAATGACACTATCAACACGAAGATTAACTCCTAGTTGAGTCAAGTGGTTGTGGTACCCAGACATTCCAAGTATGTGTTCAGTGGCAGAACTATTCACCTCCATTTTGCAACTGTAGAACTTATTGGAGACCTCATATCTCTCAATCCGGGCATTTGCTTGAAATATTAACTTCAACTCCTGGAACATCTCATATGCTCCATGAAGTTCAAAATGTCGTTGAAGTCCCGGTGCATGGCACCTTTGAACTATCGAGTAGTCATCGAGCTTTGCTCTGTCGGCGTTCTAGCGTCAGGTGTTGCTCTGCGGCGGGTCTTGCACCTAGCGGTGCTTCGGGACATAATTCTTACGTGCGATAATGAGGATAATCCTCAAATTCTGGACCCAGTCCGTGTAGTTTCTAACATCATCTTTCAATTTAGCTTTCTCTAGGGCGTATTAAAATTCAAAGGAGCGATGCTTACGGGCCATTTATATACAACAACATAGACATGCAAAATACTATCAGGTACTAAGTTCATGATAAATTAAAGTTCAATTAATCATATTACTTAAGAACTCCCACTTAGATAGACATCCCTCTAATCATCTAAGTTATCACGTGATCCAACTAAACCATGTACGATCATCACGTGAGATGGAGTAGCTTTCAATGGTGAACATCAATATGTTGATCATATCTACTATATGATTCACGCTCGACCTTTCGGTCTCAGTGTTCCGAGGCCATATCTGCATATGCTAGGCTCGTCAAGTTTAACCTGAGTATTCTGCGTGTGCAAAAACTGGCTTGCACCCGTTGTAGATGGACGTAGAGCTTATCACACCCGATCATCACGTGGTATCTGGGCACGACGAACTTTGGCAACGGTGCATACTCAGGGAGAACACTTGTACCTTGAAATTTAGTGAGAGATCATCTTATAATGCTAACGTCGTACTAGGCAAAATAAGATGCATAAAAAGATAAACATGACATGCAATCAAATAAGTGATATGATATGGCCATCATCATCTTGTGCCTTTGATCTACATCTCCAAAGCACCGTCATGATCACCGTCGTCACTGGCTTGACACCTTGATCTCCATCGAAGCATCTTGTCGTCTCGCCAACTATTGCTTCTACGACTATCGTTGCCTCTTAGTGATAAAGTAAAGCAATTACATGGTGAATACATTTCATACAATAAAGAGACAACCATATGGCTCCTGCCAGTTGCCGATAACTGTTACAAAACATGATCATCTCATACAACAATTTATATATCATCGCGTCTTGACCATATCACATCACAGCAAGCCCTGCAAAAACAAGTTAGACGTCCTCTACTTTGTTGTTTCAAGTTTTACGTGGCTTCTATGGGCTTCTAGCAAGAACCATTCTTAACTACGCATAAAAACCACAACGATTTTTCGTCAAGTGTGTTTTAACCTTCAACAAGGACCGGGCGTAGTCAAACTCGATTCAACTAAAGTTGGACAAACAGACACCCGCTAGCCACCTATGTGCAAAGCACGACGGTAGAACCAGTCTCATGAACGCGGCCATGTAATGTCGGTCTGGGCCGCTTCATCCAACAATACCGCCGAATCAAAGTATGACATGCTGGTAAGCAGTATGATTATTATCACCCGCAACTCTTTGTGTTCTACTCGTGCATATAACATCTATGCATAGACCTGGCTGTGATGCCACTGTTGGGGAACATAGTATTTCAAAAAATTTGCCTACGATCACGCTGAAAGAGCAATCATGCCCTTACATCATGTTTTGATGTTGATGAAAATATACATGTAGGGGACTAACAATGGTTGTCAAGTAAATCTCAGGTATTAGTCCCCGGTTCATCGATGTGTGTGGATCAAGAGCTTACAAGTGATTTTACTCAAGGATGAAGCATAAAAATTGATTTCACATTTGTTTTCTTGAGTATAGGATCCCACACTATTAAGAGGGGATCGATAGGGTTAGCAAAAGACTTGCTCTTGCCATCATATCTCTTGTACATGACTCATTTGATC
The DNA here is from genome assembly GCA_021605205.1 of Aegilops longissima. Taxonomy (NCBI): domain Eukaryota; kingdom Viridiplantae; phylum Streptophyta; class Magnoliopsida; order Poales; family Poaceae; genus Aegilops; species Aegilops longissima. The sequence goes on along the minus strand of CM038677.1, from coordinate 523,731,744 downwards.
TATCACCCCTCTTTGGTTTATTCTGCCCCTGGGAGTGCTGGATGTCCGGGCCTCATGCCGGATGTCCGGGCTACTCCCCGGATATCCGGCTCATGCCCCGGATGTTCGGGCTTACCCTCCTTCATATCCAGAAGGTTTCTGGTTCCATGCCGGATGTCCGGGTTTTCCCCGGATGTCCGGGCCTTCCTGATACGCCGGATGTTCGGGCCCTCTCCCGGATGTCCGGCCTATGCTAACCGTGGAACAGCTGAGGTTCTATTACTAGTTCGTGATCACGCCGGATGTCCGGCCGTCTGCCGGACGTCCGGGCCTTCCGGTTGCGCCGGATGTCCGGGCTTGGCCCCCGGATGTCCGGCCCCTCTGTTTTCTATTCTGCTTCAACTTTGTTCCTCGTAGCTTGCCAGGTCGGATGTCCGGCCCCTAGCCCGGATGCCCGGACTGCTCATTCACTTACACTACAATGGCCATATTTGTTCTCACACTATATATAGCCCTTCTTCCCCGCGGGAGAGGGCTGGCCACTCACTTTGAACAAACCCTAGAACACATTTCACTCTCTCTCTCTCTCACTCCTCCACACCAAATCTTAGATTCCCAAGGGATCTGAGAGCATTTGAGAGAAGTTCTCCGATCAACTGATAGATCCACTCCTTCTCCTTCTTTGCACCAAAGGAATTCGTGATTTGAGCAAGTCTTGAGCTTTTCCCCATCGTTCTAGTTACTTTGGAGACTCCTAGGCGTAGGAGTCTTTCGGAGAGGAATCGACCTTTGTGATTACCCCCAGAAAAGTTTCTGAGGGTTTGGAGGCCACCCCAAGGTCTACCACTAGTGGTTGAGAAACGCCTCTATGGTGTTATCTCAAAGGGAGAATAGCGTGAGCCTTCGTGGCGTTGGTGTGCCTTCGTGGTAACATCCACCTCTCTAACGGTGACGTAGCTTCCCTCCAAGGAAGTGAACATCGGCATACATCCTCGTCTCCCGGAGTTGCGGTTATCCCTAACCCTAACTCTCTACTTGTGGTTACTTGTCTCTTAGCACTTACTTATATCATTTTGTGTTTGCTTACTTACTACTTGTGTTATTTGCTTAGCACTTAGTATTTCACTTGCAATTGTTAGGCTCACTTTCATATTCCGCATTATTGCCTAAAATTGCTAAGTAATAATTAAAATTTGTAGTTGTACCTATTCACCCCCTCTAGGTCCAACTTGATCCTTTGAAGCATAGCAATGAGCGGGGAGAGTGTGTCTACGTACCCTCATAGACCAAAAGCGGAAGCATTTAGTAACACGGTTGATGTAGTCGAACGTCTTCGCGATCCAATCGATCCAAGTACCGAACGCACGGCACCTCCGCGATCAGCAAACGTTCAGCTCGGTGATGTCCCTCGAACTCTTGATCCAGTTGAGATCGAGGGAGAGTTCCTCAGCACGACGGCGTGGCGACGGTGATGATGAAGTTACCCACGCAGGGCTTCGCCTAAGCACTAATTCTAACCAAATCATACCAAAATCATGTAGAAATATTATAAACATGGCATGAATACATCAAAAATTATAGATACGTTGCAGCGTATCTATAATTTTTGATGTATTCATGCCATGTTTATAATATTTCTACATGATTTTGGTATGATTTAGTTAGAACTAACCCGGACTGACGCTATTTTCAGCGAGAACTATCATGGTGGTGTTTTGTGCGAAATAAAAGTTCTCGGAATCGCTGAAAATCAGCGATTTTTTTTCGAAAATATAAAAATCTGGAATGAAGAGTTCTGGGAGGGAGTCCCATGGGCCCCATGAGGATGGAGGGCGCGCCCCCTGCCTTGTGGACCCCCTGTGGGGCCCCCTGACTTGTTCTCGACGCCAACTTCTCCTATAAATACAGAAACCCCCAGAACATAACCTAGATCGGGAGTTCCACCGCCGCAAGCCTCTGTAGCCACCAAAAACCAATCGGGACCCTATATCGGCACCCTGCCGGATGGGGGATCCCTCACCGGTGGCCATCTTCATCATCCAGGCGCTCTCCATGATGAGGAGGGAGTAGTTCACCCTCGGGGCTGAGGGTATGTACCAGTAGCTATGTGTTTGATCTCTCTCTCTCTCTCTCTCTCTCTCTCTCTCTCTCGTGTTCTTGATTTGGCACGATCTTGATGTACCGTGAGCTTTGCTATTATAGTTGGATCTTATGATGTTTCTCCCCCTCTACTCTCTTGTAATTGATTGAGTTTTCCCTATGAAGTTATTTTATCGATTGAGTCTTTAAGGATTTGAGAACACTTGATGTATGTCTTGCATGTGCTTATCTGTGGTGACAATGGGATATTGATACGTCCCCAACGTATCTATAATTTTTTATTACTCCATGCTATATTATCTACTGTTTTGGACCATATTGGGCTTTATTATCCACTTTTATATTATTTTTGGGACTAACCTATTAACTGGAGGCCCAGCCCAGAATTGCTATTTTTTGCCTATATCAGAATTTCGAAGAAACGGAATATCAAACGGAGTCGAAACGGAATGAAACCTTCGGGAACGTGATTTTCTCACCAAACATAATCCAGGAGACTTGGACCCTACGTCAAGCAACCAACAGGAAGGCACGAGGTAGAGGCGCGCCTCCCCCAGTCGCCCTCCACCCTCGTGGGCCCCTGTTGCTCCACACCGACGTACTTCTTCCTCCTATATATACCTCACGCCCCGAGCGATTAGATCGGAGCCAAAACCTAATTCCACCGCCGCAACTTTACGTATCCACGAGATCCCATCTTAGGGCCTGTTAGGAGCTCATGGGAAGGGGAATCCACCATGGAGGCTTCTACATCATCATAGCCTCTCCGATGAAGTGTGAGTAGTTTACCTCAGACCTTCGGGTCCATAGTTAGTAGCTTGATGGCTTCTTCTCTCTTTTTGGATCTCAATACAATGTTCTCCCCCTCTCTTGTGGAGATCTATTCGATGTAATCTTCTTTTGCGGTGTGTTTGTTGAGATCGATGAATTGTGGGTTTATGATCAAGATTATCTATGAGAAATATTTGAATCTTCTCTGAATTCTTTTATGTATAATTGGTTATCTTTGCAAGTCTCTTCGAATTATCTGTTTGGTTTGGCCAACTAGATTGGTAGTTCTTGCAATGGGAGAAGTGCTTAGCTTTGGGTTCAATCTTGTGGTGTCCTTTCCCAGTGACAAAAGGGGCAGCAAGGCACGTATTGTATTGTTGCCATCGAGGATAACAAGATGGTTTTTTTTATCATATTGCATGAATTTATCCCTCTACATCATGTCATCTTGCTTAAGGCGTTACTCTGTTTTCATTAACTTAATACTCTAGATGCATGCTGTATAGCGGTCGATGAGTGGAGTAATAGTAGTAGATGCAGGCAGGAGTCGGTCTACTTGTCTCGGACGTGATGCCTATATACATGATCATACCTAGATACTCTCAGTAATTCGTTCACCCACCGTAAAATACTTATGCTCTTGAGAGAAGCCACTACTGAAATCTATGGCCCCTGGGTCTATTCTCTATCATATCAATCTTCCATCACTTTATTATTGCTTTGCTTTTTTAATTTGCTTTTTATTTTACTTTGCATCTTTATAACAAAAATACCAAAAATATTATCTATCATCTCTATTAGATCTCACTCTCGTAAGTGACCGTGAAGGGATTGACAACCCCTAATCGCGTTGGTTGCGTTGAGCTATTTGTTTTGTGTAGGTACGAGGGACTTGCGTGTGGCCTCCTACTGGATTGATTGAAGGAAATATGCCCTAGAGGCAATAATAAAATTATTATTTATTTCCTTATATCATGATAAATGTTTATTATTCATGCTAGAATTGTATTAACCGGAAACATAATACATGTGTGAGTACATAGACAAACAGGTTGTCACTAGTATGCCTCTACTTGACTAGCTCGTTAATCAAAGATGGTTATGTTTCCTAGCCATAGACATGGGTTGTCATCTGATTAACGGGATCACATCATTAGGAGAATGATGTGATTGACATGACCCATTCCGTTAGCTTAGCACACGATCATTTAGTATGTTGCTATTGCTTTCTTCATGACTTATACATGTTCCTATGACTATGAGATTATGCAACTCCCATTTACCGGAGGAACACTTTGTGTGCTACCAAATGTCACAACCTAACTGGGTGATTATAAAGGTGCTCTACAGGTGTCTCCGAAGGTACATGTTGGGTTGGCGTATTTAGAGATTAGGATTTGTCACTCCGATTGTCGGAGAGGTATCTCTGGGACCTCTCGGTAATGCACAATACTTAAGCTTTGCAAGCATTGCAACTAATGAGTTAGTTGCGGGATGATGTATTACGGAACAACTAAAGAGACTTGCCGGTAACGAGATTGAACTAGGTATTGAGATACCGACGATCAAATCTCAGGCAAGTAACATACCGATGACAAAGGGAACAACGTATGTTGTTATGCGGTCTGACCGATAAAGATCTTCGTAGAATATGTGGGAGCCAATATGAGCATCCAGGTTCCGCTATTGGTTATTGACCGGAGACGTGTCTCGGTCATGTCTACATAGTTCTCAAACCCGTAGGGTCCGCACGCTTAACGTTACGATGACAGTTTTATTATGAGTTTATATGTTTTGATGTACCGAAGGTTGTTCAGAGTCCCGGATGTGCTCACGGACATGACGAGGAGTCTCGAAATGGTCGAGACATGAAGATTGATATATTGGAAGCCAATGTTTGGACATCAGAAGTGTTCCGGGTGAAATCAGGATTTTACCGGAGTACCGGGAGGTTACCGGAACCCCCCGGGAGGTAAATGGGCCTTAGTGGGCCTTTACGGAGAAGAGGAGAGGCGGCCAGGGCTGGGTCGCGCGCCCCTCCCCCCTAGTCCGAATAGGACAAGGAGAGGGGGCGGCGCCCCCCTTCCTTCTCTCCCTCCTCTTTCCCCCTCCCGAATCCTATTCCAACTATGAAAGGGGGGGAGTCCTTCTCCCGGTGGGAGTAGGACTCCTCCTGGCGCGCCCTCTTCCTGACCGGCCGCACCCCCCCCCCCCTTGCTCCTTTATATACGGGGCAGGGGGCACCACTAAACACAACAGTTGATCATTGATCTCTTAGCCGTGTGCTGTGCCCCCCTCCACCATAGTCCACCTTGATAATACTGTAGCGGTGCTTAAGCGAAGCCCTGCGTCGGTAGAACATCAACATCGTCACCACGCTATCGTGCTGACGAAACTCTCCCTCAACACTCGGCTGGATCGGAGTTCGAGGGACGTCATCGGGCTGAACGTGTGCTGAACTTGGAGGTGTCGCGCATTCGGTACTTGATCGGTCGGATCGTGAAGACGTACGACTACATCAACCGCGTTGTGCTAACGCTTTCGCTTTCGGTCTACGAGGGTACGTGGACAACACTCTCCCCTCTCGTTGCTATGCATCACCATGATCTTGCGTGTGCGTGGAAAGTTTTCAAATTACTCGTTCCCCAACGGTGGCATCCGAGCCTGGTTTTATCGTTGATGTTATATGCAGAGTAGAACACAAGTGAGTTGTGGGCGATATAAGTCATCTGCTTACCAGCATGTCATACTTTGGTTCGGCGGTATTGTTGGGCGGCGGCCCGGACCGACATTACAGCGTGCGCTTCGCGAGACGGTTCTCCCTCGTGCTTTGCACGAGAGGTGGCTAGCGGGTGTCGGTTTCTCAACTTTAGTTGAACCGAATGTAGCTACGCTGGTCCTTGCGAAGGTTAAAACAACACCAACTTGACAAACTATCGTTGTGGTTTTTGATGCGTAGGTAAAACGGTTCTTGCTAAGCCCGTAGCAGCCACGTAAAACTTGCAACAACAAAGTAGAGGGCGTCTAACTTGTTTTTGCAGGGCATGTTGTGATGTGATATGGTCAAGGCGTGATGATATATTTTATTGTATGAGATGATCATGTTTTGTAACCGAGTTATTGGCAATGGCGGGGAGCCATATGGTTGTCGCTTTATTGTATGCAATGCAATCGCCTTGTAATGCTTTACTTTATCACTAAGCGGTAGCGATAGTCGTAGAAGCATAAGATTGGTGAGGCGACAACGATGCTCGATGGAGATCAAGGTGTCACGCCCGGTGGCGATGGTGATCATGACGGTGCTTGGAGATGGAGATCACAAGCACAAGATGATGGCCATATCATATCACTTATATTGATTGCATGTGATGTTTATCTTTTATGCATCTTATCTTGCTTTGATTGACGGTAGCATTATAAGATGATCTCTCACTAAATTTCAAGATAAAAGTGTTCTCCCGGTATGCACCGTTGCCAAAGTTAAATGCGTGCCCGGATACCACATGATGATCGGGTGTGATAAGCTCTCGCCCATCTACAACGGTGCAAGCCAGTTTTGCACCGCAGAATACTCGAGGTTAAACTTGGCGAGCCTAGCATATGCAGATATGGCCTCGGAACACCGAGACCGAAAGGTCGGCGTGAATCATATAGTAGATATGATCAACATATTGATGTTCACCATTGAAAGCTACTCCATTTCACGTGATGATCGGTTATGGTTTAGTTGATTTGGATCACGTGATCACTTAGAGGACTAGAGGGATGTCTTTCTAAGTGGGAGTTCTTAAGTAATATGATTAATTGAACTTAAATTTATCATGAACTTAGTACATGATAGTATCTTTCTTGTCTATGTTGATTGTAGATAGATGGCCCGTGCTGTTGTTCCGTTGAATTTTAATGCGTTCCTTGAGAAAGCAAAGTTGAAAGATGATGGTAGCAATTACGGACTGGGTCCATAACTTGAGGATTATCCTCATTGCTGCCGGAAGAATTACGTCCTGGAAGCACCGCTGGGTGCCGAACCTCTGCTGCAGGAGCAACACGGATGTTATGAGCGTCTGGCGAGCAAAAGCGATGACTACTCAATAGTTCGATGTGCCATGCTTTACGGCTTAGAACCGGGTCTTCAACGAAGTTTTGAGCGTCATGGAGCATATGAGATGTTCCAGGAGTTGAAGTTAATATTTCAAGCAAATGCCCGGATTGAGAGATATGAAGTCTCCAATAAGTTCTATAGCTGCAAGATGGAGGAGAATAGTTACATCGGTGAGCATATACTCAAGATGTCCGGGTATAATAATCACTTGATTCAAGCGGGAGTTAATCTTACGGATGATAGCGTCATTGACGAAATTCTCCAATCACGCCACCAAGCTACAAAAGCTTTGTGATGAACTATAACATGCAAGGGATGGAAAAGACGATTCCCGAGCTCTTACGCAATGCTAAAGGCTGTGGAGGTAGAAATCAAGAAGGAGCATCAAGTGTTGATGGTCAAAAGACCACTAGTTTCAAGAAAAGGGCAAAGGGAAGAAGAAGGAACTTTAAGAAGAACAGCAAGCAAGTTGCTGCTCGGAGAAGAAACCCAAGTCTGGACCTAAGCCTGAAACGAGTGCTTCTCTTTAGCGGATCGGTCCTTTGAAGCGGAACTGCCCCAAGTATTTGGCGGATAAGAAGGATGGCAAGGTGAACAAAGGTATATGTGATATACATGTTATTGATGTGTACCTTACTAGATCTCGCAGATAGCACACAGGTATTTGATCTGATTACTGTTGCTAATATTTGCAACTCAAACAGGACTATGGATTAGCGAACAGCGGCCAAGGACGAGGTGACGATGCATGGGAAATGGTTCCAAAGTTGATGTGATCGCTGATCGGCACGCTACCTCCACATCTACCTTCGGGATTAGTTTCAGACCTAAATAATTGTTATTTGGTGCCAGCGTTGAGCATGAACATTATATCTGGATCTTGTTTGATGTGAGATGGTTATTCATTTAAATCAGAGAATAATGGTTGTTCTATTTATATGAGTAATATCTTTTATGGGCATGCACCCTCAAAGAGTGGTCTATTTTTTATGAAACTCGATAGTAGTGATACACATATTCATAATGTTGAAGCCAAAAGATGCAGAGTTGATAATGATAGTGCAACTTATTTGTGGCACTGCTGTCGGTGTCAAAACCGGTGGATCTCGGGTAGAGGGTCCCGATCTGTGCGTCAAGGCCGATGGTAACAAGAAGTAAGGGACACAGGTGTTTACCCAGGTTCGGGCCCTCTCGATGGAGGTAAAACCCTACTTCCTGCTTGATTAATATTGATGATATGGTTAGTACAAGAGTAGATCTACCACGAGATCGTAGAGGCTAAACCCTAAGAGCTAGCCTATGATGGTATGAATGTAATTGTGATCGTCCTTCTAAGGACCAACCTCTCCGGTTTATATAGACACCGGAGAGGGCCAGGGTTTACATGGAGTCAGTTACAAGGAATGAAATATAATATCCGGATCGCCAAGCTTGCCTTCCACGCCAAGGAAAGTCCCATCCGGACACGGGCCGAAGTCTTGAGTCTTGAATCTTCATGCTTCAATAGTCCGGACGTTGTACACAGTCCGGCCGTCCGGATACCCCCTAATCCAGGACTCCCTCAGTAGCTCCTGAACCAGGCTTCAATGACGATGAGTCCGGCGCGCAGTCTTGTCTTCGGCGTTGCAGGGCGGGTTCCTCCTCCGAATATTCCAAGGTAATTATCGAACACTCAAACCGTGTCCGGATCCACAAGATGATCTTCGTATTCCACCGTAGAGAGAATGATGTTTCACAAAGGCAATCTGCTGACAACTTTTTAGGCAACGCGACGTGTCACTATGGTCAGGTCATTATTCGAACTGTCTTTTCACAACCAGCCACAACGCATATTGCGAGGCGGTTTCCTTGACACGTCTTGTCAAATCAGAGATCATGCCCCCTCATTACGGGATTCTCATCAATACGGGTACGGGTAATCTCACCACATCATTAATTGTGGCGCTTGGGAAGCAAACGATTCCCAACAGGCAAGTGGGGAGGTGCACCGCTTTCGTCGCCTCTATAAAGGGATAAGATTTCCTCATTTTTACCCACGCCTTCTTCCTTCTCTACCCATTCTTGCCCCCTCGAGCTCCAACGCCCAAGCCCAAGTCCCCTCCGCACAGCTAAACATGTCCGGAGCAGGAGGCAGGTGGGTGGCTTCCACCGTCAAGGAGGAGCACATAGAAAATCTTCGGGCGGCCGGATACTTGGCCGCAGACATAGCGCACCGGCTACCGGACGCTGGGCAGGTCATCCCGACCCCAGGACCCCACAAGAGAGTCGTGTTCGTCGCCCACCTCGTCCGTGGACTGGGATTTCCACTCCATCCCTTCGTCCACGGGCTCATGTTCTACTATGGGCTAGATTTCCATGATCCAGCCCCGAATTTCGTCCTCAAAATCTCGGTGTTCATCGTCGTTTGCGAGGCTTTCCTCCACATCCGCCTCACTTCGGCCTGTGGCTGCAAACCTTCTGCGTGAAGCCGAAGATTGTACGCGGCCAACAAGCGGAGTGCGGAGGGGCCATGGTGGGCAAGATGCCTAAAGTCACCTGGCTGGAAAGCTCCTTCATCGAGACCGTAAAAGGATGAGAATCGGGGTGGTTCTACATCACCGAGCCATGCGGCGCCAACTGGGCGGCGGCCCCCGAGTTCCGATCAAGAATCCCCATGCGGCTCACCTCCTGGGAAAAGAAGGGCCTGTCCTGGGGCGATTCCACGGAGCTGGCCGGACTCAAGACATGCATCAAAAGCATGAAGGACAAGAACATCAAGCTTGTCAATGTGATCCGAGTCATGCTCGTTCGCGGATCCTGCCTCGCCAAGGCGAAGCGGTAATCTGTGGGAGTTCGTCCCGACCAACACCAGACGCTCCTGGTTTCTGACATGACGCACAAAGGCGCATGGAAAGTGTTGTTCAAGGCCTCCAAGTACCTCCTCCCACATCCGAGGACCCGCGGACTTCATGCAAGTCGGCCCCGAATCCGGTGAGTTTTGGGACCTCCACCGGGTTTAGTCTTTTCCCAGTACATTTATGGGGGCAGTTTTAAGTATTTGTATATATTTGCCTCAGGATTATGTGAAGACGGCGGAGCAGATTGACTGCCCGGCTCCATTGCCGGAAGATCCAGCGGATGCTCTCCTGACGGAGATGCTAGTCCCGGCACCGTACGAGGTGTCGGAGAAGAAGGCCGAAAAGAAGGCCCCGGGGACCAGGAAGGGTCTCGGCGTAAGGTTGCGTCCGAAGCCTCGTCCAAAGACGACGAGGCAGACTCCTCCCACGAAGGGGAGGAGGAATAAGAAGACGCCCCATCCGGGGAGGATGAGGGCCCACGGCGGGCGGGCGGGCGGAAAGGCCCTCGGCGCAAGGCCGTTATTCCTCTGTCGTCGATGACGACGAGACACATTCCTCCAGCGGAGGCGAGGGAATCAAGAAGAAATTCCACCTCCCATGACTGGGGAGAAGAAGAAAAGCCGCCGCCCGGGAGGTGGGCGCCCAAGAAGGGAAGCGTCCTTCCGGACTACTCCACCACAGCCGCCTCTGCGATGAAGGTGGCTGCCTGCCCGGGAAGCCCCGTGTGATCGTAAGTGTCCACATTCTACCGTGGTTTTAGGTTATAGATGTTTTAATGACGCCGAGTATATATGCAGTCCGGTCAGGGCTCATCCGGAGGAGTCGTCCTCGGACGGGTCTCTGAGCGCTTCAGAGATGAACTCGCTCCCGACGGCCACCACTCCTCAGCCTGCGGATGACACGGAGGTGTTGTCCCGAAGGTTTCGGCAGGGGAGGTGACCTGAGACGCCCCAAGGCGGACTTCCAAGTGTCGGACACGCGGGGTTCAAGGTCCCCGCGGATCGCGTTGAGGAGAGCCGCAACAAGGCGGACTCTCGACCGAACACTGCTCTGGAACCCCCAACGGTTCCGGACTTGGGTGGGTAGCCCCTCGTTAGGGAGGGCGAGCCGCTCGTGCCGAAGACTTCCGTCGCATCAACGGTGCCAGATAGTCTGGTGGAAGCACTTCGAGGCGCTTCCATGGAAGAAGAGCACCGTACTCTTATGAGTGCGGTGATTCAAATGGTCCTGTCCGCCAAAAGCGGACTGACCGAAGCCTGCTCAAGCCTCCTGACGGGCTTTGAGTTAAGTAATAAAAATGTATAAAATTACCACCGATAGGTAGTAGCCCCTGATACTCTGTTTGGTGTTCGGAGAGAAAAGCCAAACGGAGGGTCAATTATAATCCGCAGGAGTCTAATAATAAGTATTGTTGTGAATAAGCAGGCTGTGCTGCTTGCTGCTGCTGCCCGTATTGCCGAGGTTGCCGAACTAAAACGGCACCTGGAGCAGGCGCAGGGAGAGCTCGTCCTCACGAAGAGGCAGCTCGAAGAGAACAAGGGTAAGTAATTCCCGCTCTTATGCGTTTAAGGATAGGTAGAATTGATGAGTCTAACACCTAAGTGTTGTGAACGTGTAACAGGGGCCACCGCCGAATTGGCGTCCCTGAAGAAGGCGCTGTCCGAGGCCGAAGACAAGGCGGCCTCGGAGTGTAAGGAGCGCGAAAAGCAAAGTGCTAGAGTGGGCGAGGTACAACAAGAGCTCCAGGACCTCGGCATGAAGTGCGAGTCCGTGGAGCATGAGCTGAAGGCGAAGGAGGCCGAGCTTGCGAAGGCCCTTGTGAATTTGAAAGATGTCAGGGCCGAAGCCGAGAAAGCACAACAGGAGATCAAGGAGGCCAAGAAGATAGCAGCGGGTAAGAAATTCTTTATGCAAAGCAACCATGTGGAGGAGGCGTTTCTTTTACTTACTCGAATATGGAGCTCTCCAGGGGCATTTGCAGATCTGCCACGCAGCGCCTCAGACGCTGCGGAGTTCTACCGTGCCCAGGAGGGGAGCTCAACGGAGAAGCTGTTCTGGTCCCAGTATGGGGTCCGAACATCCGATGCCTCTGAGCGACCAACTGAAGCAGTTGGTCGAACTCCACAGGGCGGCCGAACTGGCTATGAAGGACTTCATAGTCGGGATGTGGCTCGGTGAGCTAGTGCCCAGAGCTACTTTGGCTCGATCAAATGGATGGTGGATGCTCGCCAGCGGCTTGAAGTGATCAAGCGATCTGTTTGCATCGAAGGTGCCCGCCGATCTCTTGCCCACGTCAAGGTGCATTGGGACAAGCTGGATGCGGAGAAGCTGGTCAAGGACGGGCCACTGGAGGGCAAGGCGCATCGCCATCCCGAAATGTACTACGATGGCGTGAAGAAGGGTGCTCGTCTCGTCGCTAATGAATGTACCAAGGATGCCATATTTGAATGAATTCACTTCTGTCATGTTTGTAATGAAAGACGAAGTTACTTGCGCTATGTAGCGCTTTTGTTATTTAAAATATTACCTTCATGCATTGTTTATAAAATCCGAAAGTAGGCCGACCGTCGGCTTCGCCCCACATGACTAGCACTTTGGGTGTTCGTGGAAAACCGGACACTCTTTACCCAAATGTTTGGTCCCTTAAGGAGGTGTCCGCGCGAACAAGGCAATCGGACTATGCGGCTTTATAACTTTCACTTAGCCATAGAAGTCTACAATTTTAAATTTCGGCGAAGCCCCTAGAATCCGGAAGGCCGAATTGGGGCGCTATACACGCCTAGGTCGGACAAAGCCGATTTATCGCCTAAAGCGGAAAATCTTTAAGGATTTTAAAACCTCTCGAACAGCGACCAACTCTCGCCACATCATGCCGGTCAATTTTGGCTTTCTCTACTGAGGTGCTCGTCCGGATGAACTGGGACACAATCACAGTAGTTCTCCCTGCGCTACCTTAGCCGATATAACGGAATGTAAGGCACCAAAACAAGGGAGCCGTGCTATCCCAACTGTAGACCCAAGACATGATTCGGAGCTGATGCATATAGTGCTATAAGTTCGGGGTGCCGTACTGTTGAAAGTGTTCGGACTTTAGTTGCCATATAGCGGGGCGCCATAAGAAGCCCCTGGCAAATCGGCCACACCAAGGTGTACGGATGCAATATCAAATAAACATTTATAAGAGAAAAATGCTCGAATGAGAATAATAAGCTGACGCTATGTATAATCTCTCATTGACAAAAAATACGTTTAAGCGTACATTTACAATGGATGCGTTAAGCAGATATAAAATAGGACTATTTGACATGTCCTATCCAGGGGAAGGCTGTGTGCAGGTAGATAAAGCAGGTATAATGATTGTAAATAGATTCCACCTGGGTATTTTCTTCTGTGCACAACGTTTATTGCCTCCCTAGATGCCTCTTCCCTATAAGTCCAGCAATTCGGCTCTTTTGAGGATGTCGCGCCAATGCGGTGTCCTGAAAGGTAAGAGGGAAAGAGTATGAAAGTATTTGGCGGTTACCCGCACTATTGACCGATTCGTTGATGCGCCTCCGCCTATGCCCAAGGTATTTTAAGTGCGTAATTGTGTGCACGTGGCACCAATGCTGCTTTGATGGGGCTTAAGCGGAGGCCGGACTGCTAGTCGTGCTCTTGGCGTGCCTGACGATCCTGTTATGGGTGCTCCGGACTCGCTTGGTGCGTGCTCGAAGTTGTTGTCGCCGGATTGGTTTGTTGGAGAAGGCCGCATTGTACTTCCACCGTAAGGGCTGCAGTATGTTCTTCTGTTCGTAGGGAGCGGTCCATATTTCCGTTCACCGTTATGACCCCCGCGTCCTCTGGCCCCGAGCTTGAGATATGCGTAGTGTGGTACCGCATTGAATCTGGCGAATGCGGTTCGTCCGAGCAGTGCATGTTAACCACTGCGGAAGGGGACGATATCGAAGATTAACTCTTCACTTCGCAAGTTATCCGGTGATCCGAAGACCACTTCCAATGTTATAGAGCCCGTACAGCGGGCCTCTACTCCAGGAATTACACCTTTAAAGGTGGTTTTAGTGGGCTTGATCCTTGAATGGTCAATGCCCATTTTGCGCACTGTGTCCTGATAAAGCAGGTTCAGGCTGCTGCCGCCGTCCATAAGGACGCGCGTGAGGTGGAATCCGTCAATGATTGGGTCTAGGACCAATGCGGCCGAGCCGCCGTGACGGATGCTAGTAGGGTGATCCCTACGATCAAAGGTGATCGGGCAAGCTGACCAAGGGTTGAATTTGGGGGCGACTGGCTCCATTGCGTGACGCCCTTAGTGCCCGCCTCGCTCCCGCTTGGGGATGTGCGTGGCGTAGATCATGTTGACTGTTTTCACCGGGGAATTTCTTCTGTCCCCGTGTTCGTACATCGTGGCTCATCGTCATCGTCGCCGCAGCAGCCCCTTGTCCTTGTCTTGGCGAATATCTTGCCGCCTGTTTGAATACCCAGAATCTCTATTTGTGTGGTTGGCTGGCTTGTCCGGTGCCATGGATCGCACGAAGCGCTCAAAGATGCGGTCCAGATCGACGGTCCTCGATTATTTCTTTTGAACGGCTTCTTCCGCTGACCGGGCTTGGATCCACTGAATCCGGCGTTGACTGTCGTGTCTTCAGTGCTGTCGCCGTTGTTCCATCGCTTATGTCTGTTACGCCGTGGCTTGCCGTTATTGTCGCGGCCATCCGAATTGCCAGGCTATGGCGTAGTGCTGCTGCGGGCCAACCAACTGTCTTCGCCCGCGCAAAAGCGGGTCATTAGTGTTGTGAGAGCTGCCATAGACTTGGGTTTTTCCTGGCTGAGGTGTTGAGCGAGCCACTCATCATGGATATTATGCTTGAAAGCCGCCAGGGCTTCGGCGTCCGGACAGTCAACTATTTGGTTCTTCTTAGTTAGGAACCGAGTCCAAAATTTCCTGGCTGACTCTCCGGGTTGTTGAGTGATGTGGCTCAAGTCGTCGGCGTCAGGTGGTCGCACTTATGTTCCCTGGAAGTTGTTGAGGAATGCGTCTTCCAGGTTTTCCCAGCTGCCAATGGAGTTTGCTGGCAGGCTGTTTAGCCAGTGCCGGGCTGGTCCTTTGAGCTTAAGGGGAAGATATTTGATGGTGTGCAGATCATCTCCGTGGGCCATGTGAATGTGGAGAAGAAAATCTTCAATCCATACTGCGGGGTCTGTTGTGCCATCGTATGATTCAATGTTTACGGGTTTAAACCCTTCTGGGAATTCATGATCCATTACTTCATCGCGAAGCGGGGGTGCGCGCGCCTGCGTCGGGCTGTGGCTACGCAGGTCAAATTGCTCTGGATGGCTATATTCAGCCCGGCCGGACTTGTTGAAGGTGCGTCCGGCGTGACGGTCCTCGTCGCGTACCGAGGCGCGCCCCCGCGATCCGTAGATCGATCTTGGCTGTCCCGTTTTGTTGCCCCGAGCCGTAGTATGTTGGCGTGGGGGGGTTGGCTGGTATGCAGACTGGTATGCCGCTTTATCCCGGCCACGAGGTGGCCTGTCAGCCGTGTGGTGCTCGAGTCCGTATTCCTCGGCTGCCAGAACTTCAGTCCATCTGTCTGTGAGCAGGTCTTGATCAGCTTGGAGTTCTTTGTTGCTTCTTTTCGTGCTCCTCCCAAGGGCTATAAGCCGACGCTGAAGCGCCTCTGCTCTACAGGATCCTCGAGCACGCCGAACTCGCTGTCGCCGAGGCTAATCTAAATCTTCGGAGGGGGGCATGCAGTTGTCCTCCTCCGTAGTCGCTCGTCGCCTGCTCATCCGGCTGACCTGCTCTTCTTCTGCTCGGCCTGCTCAAGGCGGGCTGTTCGGGGTTGTATTCTACTTCGGCGCCATTTGGATTGTTTTCGTCTCCTGGGCCGGTATTGGTGTGGTGGGGCTTGGAGTGGCGCCGGTGGCGCCCATTCTTTGCTTTTTTCCCTGAGGTTTTATCCTCCGTTGCCTCATCGCCATTTGTTTCCTTCGGAGTGTCCACCATATATATATCATAAGAAGAGGTGGTTGTCCACCGCCCAGTGAGCGGTGGTTCATGTTCTTCTCCTGCATCGTCGTCCATACCGTCGATGTCTTCGGATTCGAAGTTCAGTACCTCGGTTAAGTCATCGACCGTGGCAATGAAGTGGGTGGTGGGTGGGCAACAAATTCCTTCGTCGCCTGATTTCCACTCAAGCCGGACATAGTTCGGCGAAGAGTCTCCTGACAAAGAGAGAGACTTTAATGAGTCCAGCATGTCGCCAAAGGGCGAGTGCTGGAAGATATCTACAGCGGTGAACTCCGTTACCGGAGCCCATCCTGGCCCGAGAGGCTCAGGAGCGTGCGGACTGGAACCAACGTCCGGATACGAATCCAGGGATTGGGAGTCACAGGCCGCCGCAGAGGTAAGGCCCGTGTTCGGCTCCACCGCCGATGAGTGTGCGACCTGGGGGACAGGGTCCATCCCTCCGCCCTCAGGCGACGCAGTCTGCTCCGGATCTAGGTCCGGGGACAGTACGAGGATGATACCCCGGGCTTCGTCTGACGGCAGGTCTAAGCCATGCTCGTCGTGACTGTCCGGTGCTCCTGGCATAGGCCCAAATCCGTCGAAGATCAAGTCTCCGCGGATGTCCGCCGTGTGGTCCAGATTTCCGAACCTGACCTGGTGGCCAGGGGCGTAGCTATCGATCTACTCCAGATGGCCAAGCGAGTTGGCCCGCAGCGGCGGTTACCGAATCTGAAGATCTATCCGGGAGGAAAGTCTCGCCCGGACGATGTCGTTGATGATGATTGAAGGAGCCATCGAGCCCGACAGGCGATGACACAGAGGAACTCTCAATGAAAGCACCAATGTCGGTGTCAAAACCGGCGGATCTCGGTAGGGGGTCCCGATCGTGCGTCAAGGCCGATGGTAACAAGAAGTAAGGGACACGTGTTTACCTGGTTCGGGCCCTCTCGATGGAGGTAAAACCGCACTTCCCCTTGATTAATATTGATGATATGGGTAGTACAAGAGTAGATCTACCACGAGATCGTAGAGGCTAAACCCTAAGAGCTAGCCTATGATGGTATGAATGTAATTGTGATCGGCCTTCTAAGGACCAACCTCTCCGGTTTATATAGACACCGGAGAGGGCTAGGGTTCACATGGAGTCAGTTACAAGGAAGGAAATATAATATCCGGATCGCCAAGCTTGCCTTCCACGCCAAGGAAAGTCCCATCTGGACACGGGCCGAAGTCTTGAGTCTTGAATCTTCACGCTTCAATAGTCCGGACGTTGTACACAGTCCGGCCATCCGGATACCCCCTAATCCAGGACTCCCTCAACTGCCGTTTAGGTCATATCGGTGTAAAGCGCATGAAGAAACTCCATACTGATGTGGTCCGATGAATGTTGAGGCTCGTGGCGGATATTGTTATTTTCTCACCTTCACAGATGATTTAAGCAGATATGGGTATATCTACTTAATGAAACATAAGTCTGAAACTTTTGAAAAGTTGAAAGAATTTCAGAGTGAAGTTGAAAATCATCGTAACAAGAAAATAAAGTTTCTACGATCTGATCATGGAGGAGAATATTTGAGTTACGAGTTTGGTCTACATTTAAAACAATGCGGAATAGTTTCACAACTCACGCCACCCGGAACACCACAGCGTAATGGTGTGTCCGAACGTCGTAATCGTACTTTACTAGATATGGTGCGATCTATGATGTCTCTTACTAATTTACCGCTATCATTTTGGGGTTATGCTTTAGAGACGGCCGCATTCACGTTAAATAGGGCACCATCGAAATCCGTTGAGACGACGCCTTATGAACTGTGGTTTCGCGAGAAACCAAAGTTGTCGTTTCTGAAAGTTTGGGGCTGCGATGCTTATGTGAAAAAGCTTCAACCCGATAAGCTCGAACCCAAATCGGAGAAATGTGTCTTCATAGGATACCCAAAGGAGACTGTTGGGTACACCTTCTATCACAGATCCGAAGGCAAGACATTTGTTGCTAAGAATGGATCCTTTCTAGAGAAGGAGTTTCTCTCGAAAGAAGTGAGTGGGAGGAAAGTAGAACTTGATGAGGTAACTGTACCGACTCCCTTATTGGAAAATAGTTCATCACAGAAACCGGTTTCTGTGACACCTACACTAATTAGTGAGGAAGTTAATGATGAATATCATGGAACTTCAGATCAAGTTGTTGCTGAACCTCGTAGATCAACCAGAGTAAGATCCACACCAGAGTGGTATGGTAATCCTGTTCTGGAAGTCATGCTACTAGATCATGATGAACCTACGAACTATGAAGAAGCGATGGTAAGCCCAGATTCCGCAAAATGGCTTGAAGCCATGAAATCTGAGATGGGATCCATGTATGAGAACAACGTATGGACTTTGGTTGACTTGCCCGATGATGGACAAGCAATAGAGAATAAATGGACCTTCAAGAAGAAGACCGACGCTGATGGTAATGTTACTGTCTACAAAGCTCGACTTGTTGCAAAAGGTTTTCGACAAGTTCAAGGGGTTGACTATGATGAGACCTTCTCACCCGTAGCGATGCTTAAGTCTGTCCGAATCATGTTAGCAATTGCCGCATTTTATGATTATGAAATTTGGCAAATGGATGTCAAAACTGCATTCCTGAATGGATTTCTGGAAGAAGAGTTGTATATGATGCAACCGGAAGGTTTTATCAATCCAAAGGGAGCTAACAAAGTGTACAAGCTCCAGCGGTCCATTTATGGACTGGTGCAAGCCTCTCGGAGTTGGAATAAATGCTTTGATAGTGTGATCAAAGCATTTGGTTTTGTATGCACTTTTGGAGAAGCTCAGATTTACAAGAAAGTGAGTGGAGCTCAGTAGCATTTCCGATATTATGTGTGGATGACATATTGTTGATTGGAAATGATATAGATTTTCTGGATAGCATAAAGGGATACTTGAACAAGAGTTTTTCAATGAAAGACCTCGGTGAAGCTGCTTACATATTGGGCATCAAGATCTATAGAGTAAGATCAAGACGCTTAATTGGACTTTCACAAAGCACATACCTTGACAAAGTTTTGAAGAAGTTCAAAATGGATCAAGCAAAGAAAGGGTTCTTGCCTGTGTTACAAGCTCTGTTGGAAAAGGCAGTGCCTAGGAGGCGCTTAGGCACGCCTAGGCGCTAGGCAATGGTCAAACGCCCCGCCTAGGGCATAAGCAGAAGTCTAGGTAGAGCAAGTAAGAAATTGTCTGCCCAGACGAGAAAACATGTCATATTGCACTGATATGCCTAAAGGGCCATATTCCAATCGTAGTAGCTAGTAGTTAACGTACTTGTATGCCCTGAATTAATAAAATACACATATAATAACCACATATAGCTTTCTAGTAAAAATTATATAACCGCCTAGGCTGCGCCTAGGGCGCTTAAGCACCGCCTAGGCACTAGACGAAGGCCAACCGCCTCGCTTACGCCTGCTGCTTTTTCCAACCTGAAGGTGTGAAGTTGAGTAAGACCCAATGCCCGACCACTTCAGAAGATAGAGAGAAGATGAAAGATGTTCCCTATGCTTCAGCCATAGGCTCTATCATGTATGCAATGCTGTGTACCAGACCTGATGTGTGCCTTTCTATAAGTCTAGCAGGGAGGTACCAAAGTAATCCAGGAGTTGATCACTGGACAGCTGT
Source organism: Aegilops longissima (assembly GCA_021605205.1). Taxonomy (NCBI): domain Eukaryota; kingdom Viridiplantae; phylum Streptophyta; class Magnoliopsida; order Poales; family Poaceae; genus Aegilops; species Aegilops longissima. The sequence continues at coordinate 523,712,288 of CM038677.1, read as the reverse complement.
CAAGAACATCCTGAAATACCTGAAAAGGACTAAGGATATGTTTCTCGTTTATGGAGGTGACAAAGAGCTCATCATAAATGGTTACGTTGATGCAAGCTTTGACATTGATCCGGACGATTCTAAATCGCAAACCGGATACGTGTTTACATTGAACGGTGGAGCTGTCAGTTGGTGCAGTTCTAAACAAAGCGTCGTGGCTGGATCTACGTGTGAAGCGGAGTATATAGCTGCTTCGGAAGCAACAAATGAAGGAGTCTGGATGAAGGAGTTCATATCCGATCTAGGTGTCATACCTAGTGCATCGGGTCCAATGAAAATCTTTTGTGACAATACTGGTGCAATTGCCTTGGCGAAGGAATCCAGATTTCACAAGAGAACCAAGCACATCAAGAGATGCTTCAATTCCATCCGGGATCTAGTCCAGGTGGGAGACATAGAAATTTGCAAGATACATACGGATTTGAATGTTGCAGACCCGTTGACTAAGCCTCTTCCACGAGCAAAACATGATCAGCACCAAGGCTCCATGGGTGTTAGAATCATTACTGTGTAATCTAGATTATTGACTCTAGTGCAAGTGGGAGACTGAAGGAAATATTCCCTAGAGGCAATAATAAAGTTATTATTTATTTCCTTATATCATGATAAATGTTTCTTATTCATGCTAGAATTGTATTAACCGGAAACACAATACATGTGTGAATACGTAGACAAACAGATTGTCACTAGTATGCCTCTACTTGACTAGCCTCTATTTGATTAACGGGATCACATCATTAGGAGAATGATGTGATTGACATAACCCATTTCGTTAGCTTAGCACACGATCATTTAGTATGTTGCTATTGCTTTCTTCATGACTTATACATGTTCCTATGACTATGAGATTATGCAACTTCCGCTTACGGAGGAACACTTTGTGTGCTACCAAACGTCACAACGTGAATCGGGTGATTATAAAGGTGCTCTCAGGTGTCTCCGAAGGTACATGTTGGGTTGGCGTATTTCGAGATTAGGATTTGTCACTCCGATTGTCGGAGAGGTATCTCTGGGCCCTCTCGGTAATGCACATCACTTAAGCCTTGCAAGCATTGCAACTAATGAGTTAGTTGCAGGATGATGTATTACGGAACGAGTAAAGATACTTGCCGGTAACGAGATTGAACTAGGTATTGAGATACCGACGATCGAATCTCAGGCAAGTAACATACCGATGACAAAGGGAACAACATATGTTGTTATGCGGTCTGACTGATAAAGATCTTCGTAGAATATGTGGGAGCCAATATGAGCATCCAGGTTCCGCTATTGGTTATTAACCGGAGACGTGTCTCGATCATGTCTACATAGTTCTCGAACCCGTAGGGTCCGCACACTTAACGTTATGATGACAGTTTTATTATGAGTTTATATGTTTTGATGTACCGAAGGTTGTTCGGAGTCCCGGATGTGATCACGGACATGACGAGGAGTCTCGAAATTGTCGAGACATGAAGATTGATATATTGGAAGCCTATGTTTGGACATCGGAAGTGTTCCAGGTGAAATCGATTTTACCGAGTACCGGAGGTTACTGGAACCCCCCGGGAGGTAAATGGGCCTTAGTGGGCCTTTACGGAGAAGAGGAGAGGCGGCCAGGGCTGGGCCACGCGCCCCTCCCCCCTAGTCCGAATGGGACAAGGAGAGGGGGCGGCACCCCCTTCCTTCTCTCCCTCCTCTTTCCCCCTCCCGAATCTTATTCCAACTAGGAAAGGGGGGGGGGAGTCCTACTCCCGGTGGGAGTAGGACTCCTCCTGGCGCGCCCTCTCCCTGGCCGGCCGCACCCCCCCCTTGCTCCTTTATATACGGGGGCAGGGGGCACCTCTAAACAAAAGTTGATCATTGATCTCTTAGCCGTATGCGGTGCCCCCCTCCACCATAGTCCACCTCGATAATACTGTAGCGGTGCTTAGGCGAAGCCCTGCGTCGGTAGAACATGAACATCGTCACCACGCCGTCGTCTCGATTTAAACTCTCCTCAATACTCGGCTGGATCGGAGTTCGAGGGACGTCATCGGGCTGAACGTGTGCTGAACTCGGAGGTGTTGTGCGTCCGGTACTTGATCGGTCGGATCGTGAAGACGTACGACTACATCAACCGCGTTGTGCTAACGCTTCTGCTTTCGGTCTACGAGGGTACGTGGAAAACACTCTCCCTTCTCGTTGCTATGCATCACCATGATCTTGCGTGTGCGTAGGAATTTTTTTGAAATTACTACGTTCCCCAACATTGATACCTTGGTTATCAAAAACTGAGGGAAATACTTACACTACTCTGCTGCATTATCCTCTCCTCTTCGGGGAAATCCAACGCAAGCTCAAGAGGTAGAAAGAAGAATTTCTCGCGCCGTTGCTGGGGAGTCTACGCAGAAATCAACATACCAAGTACCCATCACAATCCCTTATCTCTCGCATTACATTATTTGCCCTTTGCCTCTCGTTTTCCTCTCCCCCACTTCACCCTTGCCGTTTTATTTGCCCTCTCTTTTCCGTTTGCCTTTTTCCTCGCTTGCTTTTCTTTGCTTGTGTGTTGGTTTGATTGTTTGTCGCGATGGCTCTTCCAAGGTTTGGTGATCTTCACCTTAAATGGTTAGAAGAGATAGAAAGTAACGTCAGGAGCTTTATGGTTTTACAATTTGAGCATAATAATTTCTTCAGAAACGAGCTTAAAGAACAAAAAAGTTTTATGAGTAATATGAATAAAGAGCTCGATGATATGTCTAAAGAATTCAATGGTATAAGATCCCAAATTGCTCGTCTTGAGAAGTTGACTGCTGAAATTTCGGATAAGCAGGCTACCTTAGTCAATAAGATGGCCGCTAAACGGAATTCCTATGAAAGTCAAGATGAAGATCTAAAAGTTATTGATGTATCTCCTATCAAATCTTTGTTTTACAATTTGAATCTTGATAATGATGGGACTGATTATGATCCACCTTTACCTAGAAGGCGTTCTAAAAATTCGGAGTTTTTAGATCTTGATGCTAAAATTGATAAAAGTGGGATTGAAGAAAGTAAAACCCTAGATGTTGCTAAACCCACTATTTTGGATCTCAAGGAATTTAATTATGAAAGTTGCTCTTTAATTGATTGTATTTCCTTGTTGCAATCCGTGCTAAATTCTCCTCATGCTTATAGTCAAAATAAAGCGTTTACCAAACATATTGTTGATGCCTTGATGCAGTCTTATGAGGAAAAACTTGAGTTGGAAGTCTCTATCCATAGAAAACTTTATGATGAGTGGGAACCAACTATTAAAATTAAGATTAAGGATCATGAATTTTATGCTTTATGTGATTTGGGTGCTAGTGTTTCCACTATTCCCAAAACTTTGTGTGATTTGCTAGATTTCCGTGATTTTGATGATTGCTCTCTAAACTTGCACCTTGCGGATTCCTCTATTACGAAACCTATGGGAAGAATTAATGATGTTCTTATTGTTGCAAATAGGAATTATGTGCCCGTAGATTTTATCATTCTTGATATAGATTGCAATCCTTCATGTCCTATTATTCTTGGTAGACCTTTCCTTAGAACGATTGGTGCAATCATTGATATGAAGGAAGGGAATATTAGATTCCAATTTCCGTTAAGGAAAGGCATGGAACACTTCCCTAGAAAGAAAATAAAACTACCATATGAATCTATTATGAGAGCCACTTATGGATTGCCTACCAAAGATGGCAATACCTAGATCTATCCTTGCTTTTATGCCTAGCTAGGGGCGTTAAACGATAGCGCTTGTTGGGACGCAACACAATTTTATTTTTAGTTTTTTGTTTTTGTTTCTGTTTAGGAATAAATAATCCATCTACCTTATGTTTAGATGTGGTTTCATGTTTTAATTAGTGTTTGTGCCAAGTTAAACCTATAGGATCTTCTTGGATGATAGTTATTTGATCTTGCTGTAATTTACACAAACTTTCGGTTCACGAAAACAATTGTTAAAAATCACCAGAACGTGATAAAAGAGTGATTACAATTGCTGCTGACCAATAAACAAATTGCCTAGGTCTTCATATTTTGGATGAATTTTTTGGAGTTCCAGAAGTTTGCGTTGGTTACAGATACTACAGACTGTTCTGTTTTTGACAGATTTTGTTTTTCGTGTGTTGTTTGCTTATTTTGATGAATCTATGGCTAGTAAAATAGTTTATAATCCATAGAGAAGTTGTAATACAGTAGGTTTAACACCAATATAAATAAAGGATGAGTTCATTACAGTACCTTGAAGTGGTATTTTGTTTTCTTTCGCTAACGGAGCTCACGAGATTTCTGTTGAGTTTTGTGTTGTGAAGTTTTCAAGTTTTGGGTGAAATCTTTTGATGGATTATGGAACAAGGAGCGGCAAGAGCCTAAGCTTGGGGATTCCCATGGAACCCCCAAGATAATCCAAGGACACCAAAAAGTCAAAGCTTGGGGATGCCCCCGGAAGGCATCCCCTCTTTCGTCCACTTCCATCGGTAACTTCACTTGGAGCTATATTTTTATTCACCACATAATATGTGTTTTGCTTGGAGCGTCTTGTATTATTTGCGTCTTTGCCTTTTAGTTTACCACAATCATCCTTGCTGTACACACCTTTTGATAGAGCCATACATGAATTGGAATTTGATAGAATACTCTATGTGCTTCACTTATATCTTTTGAGCTATATAGTTTTGCTCTAGTGCTTCACTTATATCTTTTAGAGCACTGTGGTGGATTTGTTTTATAGAAACCATTGATCTCTCATGCTTCACTTAGATTATTTTGAGAGTCTTAAATAGCATGGTAATTTGCTTGATAATAATAATATGTTTGGTATTCAAGATTTGTAAAACTTTCTTTTGAGTGTGTTGAATACTAAGAAAAGTTTGATGCTTGATAATTGTTTTGAGATATGGAGGTAGTAATATTAGAGTCATGCTAGTTGAGTAGTTGTGAATTTGAGAAATACTTGTGTTAAAGTTTGTGATTCCCGTAGCATGCACGTATGGTGAACCGTTATGTGATGAAGTCGGAGCATGATTTATTTATTGATTGTCTTCCTTATGAGTGGCGGTCGGGGACGAGCGATGGTCTTTTCCAACCAATCTATCCCCCTAGGAGCATGCGCGTAATACTTTGCTTTGATAACTTCTAGATTTTTGCAATAAGTATATGAGTTCTTTATGACTAATGTTGAGTCCATGGATTATACGCACTTTTCTTCCTTCCACCATTGCTAGCCTCTCTAAGACCGCGCACCTTTTCGCCGGTATGATACACCCACCATATCCTTCCTCAAAACAGCCACCATACCTACCTACTATGGCATTTCCATAGCCAATCCGAGATATATTGCCATGCAACTTTCCACCGTTCGGTTTATTATGACACGCTCCATCATTGTCATATTGCTTAGCATGATCATGTAGTTGACATCGTATTTTTGGCAAAGCCACCATTCATAATTATTTCATACATGTCACTCATGAATCATTGCATATCCCGGTACACCTCCGGAGGCATACACATAGAGTCATATTTTGTTCTAAGTATCGAATTGTAATTTTTGAGTTGTAAGTAAATAAAAGTGTGATGATCATCATTTTTAGAGCATTGTCCCAAGTGAGGAAAGGATGATGGAGACTATGATTCCCCCACAAGTCGGGATGGGACTCCGGACAAAAAATAAATAAATAAAGGGGGAAGAAAAGAGGCCATAAAAAAAGAGAAAAGGCCCAAATAAAAAAATGAGAGAAAAAGAGAGAAGGGACAATGTTACTATCCTTTTACCACACTTGTGCTTCAAAGTAGCACCATGATCTTCATGATAGAGAGTCTCTCATCTTGTCACTTTCATATACTAGTGGGAATTTTTCATTATAGAACTTGGCTTGTATATTCCAATGATGGGCTTCCTCAAAATGCCCTAGGTCTTCGTGAGCAAGCGAGTTGGATGCACACCCACTTAGTTTCTTTTGTTGAGCTTTCATATACTTATAGCTCTAGTGCATCCGTTGCATGGCAATCCCTACTCACTCACGTTGATATCTATTGATGGGCATCTCCATAGCCCGTTGATACGCCTAGTTGATGTGAGATTATCTTCCCCTCTTTTTGTCTTCTCCACAACCACCATTCTATTCCACATATAGTGCTATATCCATGGCTCACGCTCATGTATTGCGTGAAGATTGAAAAAGTTTTGAGAATGTCAAAAGTATGAAACAATTGCTTGGCTTGTCATCGGGGTTGTGCATGATTTAAATACTTTGTGTGGTGAAGATAGAGCATAGCCAGACTATATGATTTTGTAGGGATAACTTTCTTTCGCCATGTTATTTTGAGAAGACATGATTGCTTTGTTAGTATGCTTGAAGTATTATTATTTTTATGTCAATATTAAACTTTTGTCTTGAATCTTTCGAATCTGAATATTCATACCACAATTAAGACGAATTATATTGAAATTATGCCAAGTAGCACTCCGCATAAAAATTATCTTTTTATCATTTACCTACTCGAGGACGAGCAGGAATTAAGCTTGGGGATGCCTGATACGTCTCCAACGTATCTATAATTTTTGATTGCTCCATGCTATATTATCTACTGTTTTGGACCATATTGGGCTTTATTATCCACTTTTATATAATTTTTGGGACTAACCTATTAACCGGAGGCCCAGCCCAAATTGCTGTTTTTTGCCTATTTGAGTTTCAAGAAACGGAATATCAAACGGAGTCCAAAAGGAATGAAACCTTCGGGAACGTGATTTTCTCACCACACATGATCCAGGAGACTTGGACCCTACGTCAAGCAACCAACAGGGAAGGCACGAGGTAGGGCCCCCAGCGCCGCCCTCCACCTCGTGGGCCCCTGTTGCTCCACCGACGTATTTCTTCCTCCTATATATACCTCGCACCCCGAACAATCAGATACGGAGCCAAAAACCTAATTCCACCGCCACAACTTTCTGTATCCACGAGATCCCATCTTGGGGCCTGTTTCGGAGCTTCGCCGGAAGGGGAATCCACCACGGAGGGCTTCTACATCATCACAGCCTCTCCGATGAAGTGTGAGTAGGTCCATAGTTAGTAGCTAGATGGCTTCTTCTCTCTTTTTGGATCTCAATACAATGTCCCCCCCCCCCTCTCTTGTGAAGATCTGTTTGATGTAATCTTATTTTGCGGTGTGTTTGTTGAGATCGATGAATTGTGGGTTTATGATCAAGATTATCTATGAGCAATATTTGAATCTTCTCTGAATTCTTTTATGTATGACTGGTTATCTTTGCAAGTCTCTTCGAATTATCCATTTGGTTTGGCCAACTAGATTGGTAGTTCTTGCAATGGGAGAAGTGCTTAGCTTTGGTTTCAGTCTTGCGGTGTCCTTTCCCAAAGGATGAAGGGCAGCAAGGCACGTATTGTATTGTTGCCATCGAGGATAACAAGATGGGGTTTTATCATATTGCATGAATTTATCCTCTACATCATGTCATCTTGCTTAAGGTGTTACTCTGTTTTCATTAACTTAATACTCTAGATGCATGTTGGATAGCGGTCGATGAGTGGAGTAATAGTAGTAGATGCAGTAGGATTCGGTCTACTTGTCTCGGACGTGATGCCTATATACATGATCATACCTAGATACTCTCATAACTATGCTCAATTCATCAATTGCTCAACATGAATTGTTCACCCACCGTAAAATACTTATGCTCTTGAGAGAAGCCACTAGTGAAATCTATGCCCCCCGGGTCTATTCTCTATCATATCAATCTTCCATCACTTTATTATTGCTTTGCTTTTTATTTTACATTGCATCTTTATAACAAAAATACCAAAAATATTATCTATCATCTCTATCAGATCTCACTCTCGTAAGTGACCGTGAAGGGATTGATAACCCCTAATCGCGTTGGTTGCGTTGAGCTATTTGTTTTGTGTAGGTACGAGGGACTTGCGCGTGGCCTCCTACTGGATTGATACCTTGGTTCTCAAAAACTGAGGGAAATACTTATGCTACTCTGCTGCATTATCCTCTCCTCTTCGGGGAAATCCAACGCAAGCTCAAGAGGTAGCAGATATTCACGTGATCTACTTGATGTATGTTTTGGTGATCAACTCGCGGGTTCAGTGACCTTGTGAACTTATGCATAGGGGTTGGCACACGTTTTCGTCTTGACTCTAAGGTAGAAACTTTGGGGCACTCTTTGAAGTTCTATGTGTTGGTTGGATAGATGAATCTGAGATTGTGTGATGCATATCGTATAATCATACCCACGGATACTTGAGGTGACATTGGAGTATCTAGGTGACATTAGGGTTTTGGTTGATTTGTGTCTTAAGGTGTTATTCTAGTATGAACTCTAGGATAGATCGAACGGAAAGAATAGCTTCGTGTTATTTTACTACAAAATCTTGAATAGATCGACCAGAAAGGATAACTTTGAGGTGGTTTCGTACCCTACAATAATCTCTTCGTTGGTTCTCTGCTATTAGTGACTTTGGAGTGACTCTTTGTTGCATGTTGAGGGATAGTTATATGATCCAATTATGTTATTATTGTTGAGAGAACTTGCACTAGTGAAAGTATGAACCCTAGGCCTTGTTTCCTAGAATTGCAATACCATTTATGCTCACTTTTATCACTTGCTACCTTGCTGTTTTTATATTTTTAGATTACAAAAACCTATATCTACCATCCATGTTGCACTTGTATCACCATCTCTTCGCCGAACTAGTGCGCCTATACAATTTACCATTGTATTGGGAATGTTGGGGACACAAGAGACTCTTTGTTTTTGGTTGCAGGGTTGTTTGAGAGAGACCATCTTCATCCTACGCCTCCCACGTATTGAACCTTAGGTCATCCACTTGAGGGAAATTTGCTACTGTCCTACAAACCTTTGCACTTGGAGGCCCAACAACGTCTACAAGAAGAAGGTTGCGTAGTAGACATCAAGCAATTTCTGGCGCCGTTGTCGGGGAGGCTAGGTAAGCGGCACTAACACCCCGTCAACTAAGCTAATTTCTGGCGCCGTTGCCGGGGAGGTGAGTGCTTGAAGGTATATCTTTAGATCTTGCAATCAAATCTTTTAGTTTCTTGTTTTATCACTAGTTTAGTTTATAAAAGAAAACTACAAAAAAATGGAATTGAGGGTTGATGACCCACAAGTATAGGGGATCTATCGTAGTCCTTTCGATAAGTAAGAGTGTCAAACCCAACGAGGAGCAGAAGGAAATGACAAGTGGTTTTCAGTAAGGTATTCTCTGCAAGCACTGAAATTATCGGTAACAAATAGTTTTGTGATAAGGCAATTTGTAACGGGTAACAAGTAATGGAAGTAAATAAGGTGCAGCAAGATGGCCCAATCCTTTTTGTAGAAAGGGAAAAGCCTGGACAAACTCTTATATGAAGGAAAACGCTCCTAAGGACACATGGGAATTATCATCAAGCTAGTTTTCATCACACTCATATGATTCGCGTTCGTTACTTTGATAATTTGGTATGTGGGTGAACCGGTGCTTGGGTACTGTCCTTTCTTGGACAAGCATCCCACTTATAATTAACCCCTATTGCAAGCATCCGCAACTACAAAAGAAGTATTAAGGTAAACCTAACCATAGCATGAAACATATGGATCCAAATCAGCCCCTTACGAAACAACTCATAAACTAGGGTTTAAGCCTCTGTCACTCTAGCAACCCATCATCTACTTATTACTTCCCAATGCCTTCCTCTAGGCCCAAACAATGGTGAAGTGTCATGTAGTCGACGTTCACATAACACCACTAGAGGAAAGACAACATACATCTCATCAAAATATCGAACGAATACCAAATTCACATGACTACTTATAGCAAGACTTCTCCCATGTCCTCAGGAACAAACGTAACTACTCAAAAATCATATTCATGTTCATAATCAAAGGGGTATTAATATGCATAAAGGATCTGAACATATGATCTTCCACCAAATAAACCAACTAGCATCAACTACAAGGAGTAATCAACACTACTAGCAACCCACAGGTACCAATCTGAGGTTTTGGGACAAAGATTGGGTACAAGAGATGAACTAGGGTTTTAGGGGAGATGGTGCCGGTGAAGATGTTGATGGAGATTGACCCCCTCCCGATGAGAGGATCATTGGTGATGACGATGGTGATGATTTCCCCCTCCCGGAGGGACGTTTCCTCGGCAGAACAGCTCCGCCGGAGCCCTAGATTGGTTCTGCCAAGGTTCCGCCTCGTGGCGGCGGTGTTTTGTCCCGAAAGCTTGCTTCTTATTTTTTTTTCCAGGGTAAAAGACTTCATATAGCAGAATATGGGCACTGGAGGCCTGCCAGGGGGCCCACGAGGCAGGGGCGCGCCCAGGGGGGTAGGGCGCGCCCCCACCCTCGTGGATGGTGGGTGGCCCCCCTCTGGTTGATTCTTTCACCAGTATTTTTTATTAATTCCAAAAACTGCCTCCGTGAAGTTTCAGGACTTTTGGAGGTGTGCAGAATAGGTCTCTAATATTTGCTCCTTTTCCAGCCCAGAATTCCAACTGCCGGCATTCTCCCTCTTCATGTAAACCTTGTAAAATAAGATAGAAAAGGCATAAGTATTGTGATATAACATGTAATAACAGCCCATAATGCAATAAATATCGATATAAATGCATGATGCAAAATGGACGTATCAACTCCCCCAAGCTTAGACCTCGCTTGTCCTCAAGCAGAAGCCGATAACGAAAAATATGTCCACATGTTTAGAGATAGAGGTGTCGATAAAATAAAATACGGACATGAGGGCATCATGATCATTCTTATAACAACATATATATATATATATATATATATATATATATATATATATATATATATATATATATATATTGTCATATGATTTCTTATGCTAAAGTAACAATCCATTCACAATGTCAAGTATGAATCAGAAACTTCATTGGGAACCAACAAACTATAATCTCAGTCATTGAAGCAATTGCAATTTATCATAACATCGGAAAGAGTCAATATAAGAGCTTTTCAGCAAGTCCACATGCTCAACTATCATTTAGTCTTTCACAATTGCTAACACTCACGCAATACTTATGGGTATGGAGTTTTAATCGGACACAGAGAAAGATAGGGGCTTATAGTGTTGCCTCCCAACCTTTTACCTCAAGGGTAATGTCAACAATAATAGTTCATGCTAACTTACATCCAATTGGATATATATATATATATATATATATATATATATATATATATATATATATATATATATATATATATATATATATATATATATATATATATATATATATCATGATCTTTCCAACACAATGTGCTTGCCAAAGGATAAAATGTAAAAAGAAAAGGTGAAGATCACCATGACTCTTTGTATAAGGTATAAGACAAGAATAAAAGGTAGGCCCTTCGCAAAGGGAAGCAGAGGTTGTCATGTGTTTTTGTGGTTGGATGCACAAGATCTTAATGCGAAAGAACGTCACTTTTATATTGCCACTTGTGATATGGACCTTTATTATGCAGTCCGTCGCTTTTATTGCTTCCATATCACAAGATCGTATAAAGCTTATTTTCTCCACACTAATAAATCATACATATTTAGAGAGCAATTTTTATTGCATACAACAATGACAACTTACTTGAAGGATCTTACTCAATCCATAGGTAGGTATGATGGACACTCATGGCAAAACTAGGTTTAAGGATATTTGGAAGCACAAGTAGTATCTCTACTTCGTGCAAAGAATTTGGCTAGCATGAGGGGGAAAGGCAAGCTCAACATGTTGGATGGTCCATGACAATATACTTTATTTCGGATATAAGAAAACATAACCCATTACGTTGTCTTCCTTGTCCAACATCAACTCTTTAGCATGTCATATTTTAATGAGTGCTCACAATCATAAAAGATCTCCAAGATATTATATTTATATGTGAAAATCTCTCTTTCTTTATTACTTCCTATTAATTGCAACGATGACCAAAACTATGTTTGTCAACTCTCAACAACTTTTATTCATCATACTCTTTATATGTGAAGTCATTACTCTCCATAAGATCAATATGATCTCTTTATTTCTTTTTATTTCTTTCTTCTCTTTTATTTTTATTCCCTCAAGATCATAGCAAGATAACCAAGCCCTCGACTCAAAACTAATCTTTATTATATAGAGCTCACAGACTCGATTACATAGAAGGATCATAAAGCAAAACTCAAAACTAAATCATACTAATACTTTATTCTACTAGATCAATATATTACCAAAAGGATCGAACTAAGGAAAATGGTAAAGATAGGAGTGTGACGGTGATACGATACCGGGGCACCTCCCCCAAGCTTGGCAGTTTCCAAGGGGAGTGCCCATACCAGATACTCAGTTCTCCTTTGCTGGTGAAGAAGATGGTGGTGATGATGGATAGTCGCACATCGAGCATAGGAGATCCTCCAATTTGCGGATAATGCCCTTGAGTGCGGTGATATGCTCCTTCAACAAAATATTTTCATGCGTGAGATACTTGTTTTGTATGCGAGCTAATTCAATCATCTTGAAAGCTTCAATCTCAGTTGGGCTAAGAAGATCGTAATGAGGTTGAAGGGTGTCTTCTTCTGCTGCTGCCGGAGCTTGATCCTCCATGGCCTTCTTGATCCCATCATCCTTGTTGATCTCCCCGGGTTCTTCTCTCTTCAGCTCTATCTTCATTAGTCAAGCATCGTTGCCCTCATTGTTGGAGAAGGGGGATGACATGATGCCTGGCCTTGACAACTCTGGCGGAAAACAGCTCGAAACAAAAACAGAGGATATTTGCGTGATACGAGGGTCAAAACCTTCAGGATATTATATAATGAATTTTTACTGACCAAAAGAAGTATCGTGCAAGAAAACGGAGTCCAGAGAGCACATGGGGTGCCCACGAGGCAGAGGGGCGCGCCCTCCACCCTTGTGGACGTTCCGTGTCCTTCCCAGACTACTTATTTTCCTATTTTCTTAAATATTCCAAAACGGAGAAGAATTAATATTAGAACTGCTTTGGAGTTGGTTTACTTACCGTACCACATACCTATTCCTTTTCGGAGTCTGAAACGTTCTGGAAAGTGTCCCTTATGTATTCCTCCGGGGTTACGGTTTCAATAACATTGGTTTCAACATTTATGGGATTACCCGAGATATAATGTTTGATTCTTTGACCGTTCACCACCTTCGGATTTGTGCCTTCGAAGTTGTTGATTTTATGGCACCGGAACGATAGACCTCCTCGATAACGTAAGGACCTTCCCATTTAGAGACAAGTTTTCCTGCAACAAATCTTAAACGAGAGTTGAATAGCAACACATAATCACCTACATTAAACTCACGCTTTTGTATCCTTTTGTCATGCCATCTTTTAACTTTTTCTTTAAACAGTTCGACATTCTCATAGGACCGAGTTCTCCATTCATCAAGTGAGCTAATGTCAAATAGGCTCTTCTCACCGGCAAGTTTGAAATCATAATTGAGCTCTTTAATGGCCCAATATGCCTTATGTTCTAGTTCGAGAGGTAAGTGACATGCTTTTCCATAAACCATTTTATACGGGGACATACCCATAGGATTTTTATATGCAGTTCTATAGGCCCATAATGCATCATCAAGTTTCTTGGACCAATTCTTTCTAGATCTATTAACAGTCTTTTGCAAAATTAATTTGATCTCTCTATTACTCAATTCTACTTGACCACTAGACTGTGGGTGGTATGGAGATGCAATTCTATGATTAACATCATACTTAGCAAGCATTTTAAGGAAAGTACCATGAATAAAATGTGAACCACCATCAGTCATTAAGTATCTAGGGACTCCAAACCTCGGAAATAACTTATTTAAGCATCTTAATAAAGGTGTTATGATCAGCACTACTAGTTGGAATAGCTTCTACCCACTTAGTAACGTAATCAACAGCAACTAAAATATGTGTATATCCATTAGAGGAAGGAAACGATCCCATATAATCAAAGCCCCAAACATCAAATGGTTCAATAACAAGTGAATAATTCATAGGCATTTCTTGACGTCTACTAATATTACCAATTCTTTGACATTCATCACAAGACAAGACAAACTTACGAGCATATTTGAAGAGAGTAGGCCAATAAAAACTGGATTGCAATACCTTATGCGCAGTTCTATCTCCAGCGTGGTGTCCTCCATAAGCCTCGGAGTGACACTTGCGTATGATCTGTTCCTGTTCATGCTCAGGTACACAACGTCTAATAACACCATCTACTCCTTCTTTATAAAGGTGTGGGTCATCCCAGAAGTAATGTCTTAAATCATAGAAAAACTTTTTCTTTTGTTGGTATATGAAACTAGGTGGTATAAATTTAGCAACAATGTAATTACCATAATCGGCATACCATGGAGCAGTACGAGAAGCATTTATGACAACTAGTTGTTCATCAGGGAAGCTATCATCAATAGGTAGTGTGTCATCAAGAACATTCTCTAACCTAGACAAGTTGTCTGCAATGGGGTTATCAACTCCCTTTCTAGCACAAGAACGGTAGGTATTTCCCTCAGTGATGAGACCAAGGTTATCGAACCAGTAGGAGAACCAAGCAACACTACGTAAACAACACCTGCACACAAATAACAAATACTCGCAACCTGACGTGTTAAAGGGGTTGTCAATCCCTTTCGGGTAACGGCGCCAGAAATTGACAATCGGACGTGAGAGAGTTGTAATAATTTAATAGATAGATCTCGTAGGAACGCGAGATAAAATAAATTGCAGCAAGGTATTTTTGTATTTTTGGTTTAATAGATCTGAAACTAAAAGGCAAATAAAATAGATCACAAAGGCAAATAATAAAGAAGAGACCCGGGGGCCATAGATTTCACTAGTGGCTTCTCTCAAGAAAAATAGCAAACGGTGGGTAAACAAATTACTGTTTGGCAATTGATAGAACTTCAAATAATCATGACTATATCCAGACAATGATCATTATATAGGCATCACGTCCAAGATTAGTAGACCGACTCCTGCCTGCATCTACAACTATTACTCCACACATCGACCGCTATCCAACATGCATCTAGTGTATTAAGTTCATGGAGAAATGGAGTAATGCAATAAGAACGATGACATGATGTAGACAAGATCTATTTATGTAGAAATAGACCCCATCTTGTTATCCTTAATAGCAATGATACATATGTGTCGGTTCCCCTTCTGTCACTAGGATTAAGCACCGTAAGATCGAACCCATCACAAAGCACCTCTTCCCATTGCAAGATAAATAGATCAAGTTGGCCAAACAAAACCCAAATATCGGAGAAGAAATACGAGGCTATAAGTAATCATGCATATAAGAGATCAAAGAAGACTCAAATAACTTTCATGGATAAAAAGATAGATCTGATCATAAACTCAAAGTTCATCCGATCCCAACAAACACACCGCAAAAAGAGTTACATCATATGGATCTCCAAGAGACCATTGTATTGAGAATCAAACGAAAGAGAGGAAGCCATCTAGCTACTAACTACGGACCCGAAGGTCTACAAGGAACTACTCACGCATCATCAGAGAGGCACCAATGGACATGATGAACCCCTCCATGATGGTGTCTAGATTGGATCCGGTGGTTCTGGACTCTGCGGCGGCTGGAATTGATTTTTGTTGACTCCCCCAAGGTTTCTGGAATATTGGGGTATTTATAGAGCAAGGAGTCGGTCCGGGAGGCACCCAAGGTGGGCACAACCCACCAGGGCGCGCCTGGGCCTCCAGGCGCGCCCTGGTGGGTTGTGCTCCTCGAGCACCCCAGTGCTTCTCCGCCCATCGGATGTCTTCGGTCCAAAAAAATCCACAAAAAGTTTCGCGGCGTTTGGACTCCGTTTGGTATTGATTTCGTGCGATGTAAAAACACATGCAGAAAAACAACAACTGGCACTTGGCACTATGTCAATAGGTTAGCACCAAAAAATGATATAAAACGACTATAAAATAATTATAAAACATCCAAGAATGATAATATAATAGCATGGAACAATAAAAAATTATAGATACGTTGGAGACGTATCATGCTTCAAAGTAGCATCATGATCTTCATGATAGAGAGTCTCCTATGTCGTCATTTTCATTACTAGTGGGAATTTTTCATTATAGAACTTGGCTTGTATATTCCAATGACGTGCTTTCTCAAATTGCCCTAGGTCTTCGTGAGCAAGCAATTTGGATGCACACCCACTTAGTTTCTTTTTGAGCTTTCACAAACTTATAGCTCTAGTGCATCCGTTGCATGGAAATCCCTACTCACTCACATTGATATCTATTGATGGGCATCTCTGTAGCCCGTTGATACGTCTACTTGATGTGTGACTATCTCCTTCTTTTTGTCTTCTCCACAACCACCTTCTATTCCACATATAGTGCTATGTCCATGGCTCACGCTCATGTATTGCGTGAAAGTTGAAAAAGTTTGAGAACATCAAAAGTATGAAACAATTGCTTGGCTTGTCATCAGGGTTGTGCATGATTTGAATATTTTGTGTGATGAAGATGCAGCATAGCCAGACTATATGATTTTGTAGGTATGAACTTTCTTTGGCCATGTTATTTTGAGAAGGCATAATTTCCTTGTTAGTATGCTTGAAGTATTATTGTTTTTATGTCAATATTAAACTTCTGTTTTGAATCTTACGGATCTGAACATTCATGCCACAATAAAGAAATTACATGAATAAATATGTTAGGTAGCATTCCACATCAAAAATTTGGTGACTAAACTTTTGTTTTTATGTCAATATTAAACTTGTTTTGTATTATTTTTGGGACTAACCTATTAACTTAGAGCCAAGTGCCAGTTTCTGTTTTTCCCTGTTTTTGAGTTTCGCAGAAAAGGAATACCAAACGGAGTCCAAACGTAATAAAACCTTTGCGATGATTTTTCTTGGACAAGAAGATAACCAGGAGACTTGGAGATGAAGTCGGGGGAGCCACGAGGCGGCCACAAGGACGGAGGGTGCGCCCAGGGGGGTAGGGCACGCCCCCACCCTTGTGGGCCCCTCATGCAACTCCTGACCTAATTCTTGTGCCTATATATTCCCAAATATCCCCAACCCACCAGAGGCATCCACGAAAACACTTTTCCACCGCGCAACCTTCTGTACCCGTGAGATCCCATCTAGGGACCTTTTTCGGCACCCTGCCGGAGGGGGATTCGATCACGGAGCGCTTCTACTTCAACTCTATTGCCCTTCTGATGAAGTGTGAGTAGTTTATCATAGACCTACGGGTCCATATCTAGTAGTTAGATGGCTTCTTTCTCTATTTGATTCTCAATACCATGTTCTCCTCGATGTTCTTGGAGATCTATTTGATGTAATATTTTTTTACGGTGTGTTTGCCAAGATCCGATGAATTATGCATTTATGATCAGCTTATCTATGAATATTATTTGAATCTTCTCTGAATTCTTTTATGCATAATTTGGTATCTTTGTAATTCTCTTCGAACTATCAGTTTGGTTTGGCCAACTAGATTGATTTTTCTTGCAATGGGAGAAGTGCTTAGCTTTGGGTTCAATCTTGCGGTGTCCTTTCCCAGTGACAGCAGGGGCAGCAAGGCACGTATTGTATTGTTGCCATCGAGGATAAAAATATGGGGTTTTCATCATATTGCTTGAGTTAATTCCTCTACATCATGTCATCTTACTTAGCGCGTTACTCCGTTCTTTATGAACTTAATACTCTAGATGCATGCTGGATAGCGGTCGGTGTGTGGAATAATAGTAGTAGACGCAAAATCGTTTCCGTCTAATTGACACGGACGTGATGCCTTAGATATCGTCATAACTTTGTTCTTTTCTATCAATTGCTCGGCAGTAATTTGTTCACCCACCGTATTGTTTTCTATCTTGAGAGAAGCCTCTAGTGAATCCTATGGCCCCCGGGTCTATTTTCCATCATATAAGTTTCTGATCTACTATTTTGCAATCTTTTACTTTCCGATCTATAAATAAAAAATAGCAAAAATATTTAATTTACCGTTTGTTTATTTTCATCTATCTCTATCAGATCTCACTTTTGCAAGTAATCGTGAAGGGATTGACAATCCCTTTATCGCGTTGGGTGCAAGTTGTTTGATTGTTTGTGCAGGTATTCGGTGATTTTTGCGTTGTCTCCTACTGGATTGATACCTTGGTTCTCAAACTAAGGAAAATACTTATCTCTACTTTGCTGCATCACCCTTTCCTCTTCAAGGGAAAACCAAAGCAAGCTCAAGAAGTAGCAGAGCGCCGCTCGCTGCCGCCCTGGCGCATCGTCAAGGAGGAGCACCACGCACCGCCGCCCCGACGCTTCGTCAAGGAGGAGCGTCGTGTGCCACTGCCCCTGCCCAAGGCGCGCGGTCGCCTTCTCCACTCCTTCAGCTGCGGCGGGAGCGACGACAACTGTTCGTCCTCCCGGAGCGCCATGACGACGTAGGAGTACGCCGACCGGGAGCAACGCCGGCGGGACAGCTGCAATGCCACGCGCCAGTCGATCTTCGCGGACTCGGAAGGGCCAAGCGCCATCTCCGCCGCCTCGACGGGAAGATGGCCAGGTACGGCAAGGAATGGTCCCTCGCAGAGATTGTCGCCGCCAATGACGCCTCCTTCGACGACCGCCACCCTCTCCCCCAGCCACATCCTCGGTTACCATGGCCGCACTGCGCACGACATAGGAGGAAGCAAAGAGGATCATTTGCGAGCGTCAGGCGGCCACCGGGAAGCCCTGCCGCAACGACGCCACCTTTCGTCGCCCGAAACCCAACGACGACGCGAGATCGGGCGCCGATAACGAAGGAGGAGCCGCCGGCCCACCCGACATAGCCTACGAGGTCACCGTCAAGTATAGGATAGTTTAGGATTTTATTGTAGGGTTTTTAGTGCACCGGTGAAATATTGTCCAGTTTTATGTACAAATTATGCTAGTTTCATTGAAATTCACTGTATTTATATCAAAATAAGCCCGATTTGATTGAATTTCGTCTGATTAGTTTGAGATGTTGTGAAAAATGTATGCGGATATGGTTGGATGGCGTCCTACTGCATCTGTGTCCGTGAACTGATCTCCCCTATCCACGAACAAATGCGGAAGAAAATTTACGGGTTACGGTTGGAGAGATCGATCGCACACCAGCAAAAAAAGAAAAAAAGCAAACACAATGTGGCACGCAGGATACATACAACGTACCCGTACGGGGGGCGAGGATCCAGCCGGAACCGCATTCATCTGATTTGGAAGCAAAGGGGAAAAGGCGGGGGTTGGTGCGCAGCGAGTTTATAAAATTGAGATAAGCCGGGGAAGGCGACGTCGCGCGCTCTCGTCTCTTCACTCGACGGGGCCGAACGAGTGGTCCTCCTCCACCTCCAGTCCACCTCCGCCTCCAGTCCCCAAACCCCCCAACCTCTCGCAGAGGCAGGGGCAGAGCAGACCCACCGGCTGCAAGGCTGGACCACCGGCCACGAGGCCACGCGTCAGGGAAACACCTTCTCCCTCTCCCTCTCCGAACGAAAACGGAGGTGGTCGTCGTCCACCTTTGCTGGCCCCGTCCTTAATGAAGCGCGGTAATCTTTCGCCCCGAGCTTCGCTTCTACTACTACAGTCACCGGAGGTCCGGGGAGCACTGTGAAGCGTCACATGGGATGGGCTTGTACGTACGCTAGCTAGCACATTTATTACGGCAGTCGGCAGGTCGCCCATCGCCATCGCGGCCGCCGTCTCCCCCTTCTCGCCTCCAGCTCCAGGTCCCGGCCCGCTTTAAATCCGCCCCTGGCCTCCCTTCCGCCCTCCCTCCCTCCCTCGCTCGCCGCTGCTTAGTGGAGTAGTATAATCAGTACAGATTATTATTGGCGGCCAGATATTTTCGTCCGCTCAGTTCAGTTCACTACCCGCGGCGGCCTCGAGTGCCCGGATCGTCGATCGGCAGATGGACGCGGCCATATCCGCCGCCGACGAAGCGCCGCCCGCTGTCGTCCTCGTCTCCGCCGGCGCCAGCCACTCCGTCGCCCTCCTCGGTAAGTCAAGCAGACCGTTCTTTTCTTTTCTTTTCTTTTGGGGAGCATTTCGTCGAGCGTCGTCTCGGCGCACAGGGTGGGGATTCTTTCCAGGTCCAGGTGTAGTGTGGATCGTGGTGCTGACGGGTTCCGCGCCGTGGCGGCGGCGGCTTGTGCTTTGCAGCGGGCAATGTGCTGTGCACGTGGGGCAGGGGGGAGGACGGGCAGCTCGGCCATGGGGACGCCGAGGACCGCCTCGTGCCGACGGTGATCAGCGGCTTCGACGCGCCGGGGATCACGTCCGTCATCTGCGGGGCGGACCACACCACTGCCTACTCCGAGGACGAGCACCAGGTCTACAGCTGGGGGTGGGGGGATTTCGGGAGGCTGGGGCATGGCAACTCCACCGACGTGTTCACGCCCCAGCCGGTCAAGGCGCTGCAGGGGATAAAGATCAAGCAGCTAGCCTGTGGGGATAGCCACTGTCTGGCCGTCACCATGGCCGGTGAAGTGCTCAGGTAAGCCGGCTATCAGCACTTACTAGAGTTGCGCAGCAACAGTAATATACCAACCTCCTTTCAAAAAGTGGAAGATACTAGTATGTGTTACTGAGAGCACTTTTTGATAATTGATAAGATCGCTGCATTGCATTGCTCTTGCTGATCTTCGAGTGACTGCTACTTATCTGAACTTCTGATACATGCTTGGTTTAGTTGGGGGCGTAACCAAAATGGCCAGCTTGGTCTTGGAACTACTGAAGATTCGCTGCTCCCACAAACGATTCAAGCTTTTGAGGTACAATATTCTTCTTATGTGCTATATTTAGATAGCAAATGCAAATATATGGTACAAGGAAAAGAAAATCTAGTTTCATCTTCTTTGATATTTGTCCGTGACAACGATCTTTTGATTGCATTTTGTTACGGTAGGGATCCCCTACCGGGGAAGTGTGCCATGTGAAAATCATTGCTATAGTTTGTAGTATTCGATATACAGACCAACATGACATGTAATGTAGGTGGGATCCTGTCAGGTTACTGGGATGGGCATTCCGTCATTTATACATAGGTACCACTGATATAGACATCAGTGAATAGCACCGTGTTAATGATAAACAAAGAACCTTTAAGTATACTTATCTTCTCAAAATTTATCAACAAATATAATACAGCTTGTGTGGGAATGTAGACATGCTGACCTTCTAATGAATATGATGTGCAAGGTTATTAAGAGCTAATAGTCCAAAATGTGTAGGGTATTTCTGTGAAGATGATTGCTGCTGGTGCCGAACATACTGCTGCAGTAACTGAAGATGGCGAAATCTATGGATGGGGCTGGGGTCGATATGGAAACTTGGGTCTTGGTGATCGGAATGACCGATTAGTTCCTGAAAAAGTATCTTCAGTGGAGGTAATGATCTAATTGGCATGACTTGCTTAACATTTACATCCACAGACACACTCCTACTAATGCTTTCATAAATGGATCCATAAAAATGGAATATTCCATTTCCATCTATATCTGTGTTCTGTAGTGGTATTATCAAGCACCCAGCATATCCCTGTTAGTGTTATCATAGAACTACTTAATGATGAATATGATGGACCAGTATTCAGAAACAAGGACTGGCTTCCTGTCTGGGGCAGTATTACCCATGTACTATATTCATGCTTCATAGTTAAATAGCTAACACTTCAGAAGAATCTTTTGCCTAAATGGAAACATCTGGAATACTAATTGTTCTCTGAGATGACTAGTAGAAGCTTATATATGCTCATCTAGCCATCCCCATCCAGTCATCCATAGGTGATTTTATTCATTGAAATTACATGCAATGCTGTCTTCTACAGTTCCGATTATGGAAGGCGTTAGTTTTTTTTTTGGGTCTCTTCTTCTTACTTGCTCTGTTTATTCTTATGCTTCCAGGTTTATCTTTATTCTTGTTACTTGCACTTTTGTAGGGAGAGAAGATGGTGCTTGTTGCATGTGGATGGCGCCATACCATTACTGTTTCCTCCTCCGGTAGTTTGTACACTTACGGTTGGAGTAAATATGGTCAACTTGGTCATGGCGATTTTGAAGATCATCTAGTTCCACATAGAGTAGAAGCCTTAAAGGATAGCTCTACATCCCAGGTACTAGCTAATACCAACAACATTCTGTGTTATGCAATGTGTATGATTATATCTTCATGCAAGCCCATAGGGTTGCTAGAGGCAGTGTAGTGTTACTTTTGTAGTCCTCCAAGCAACTCAGAACCTATCATATGCTATTCAGCCTGCAGAATTCCTCGGGCCAGACTGAAGTCTTAGAGCTATCAAGTTTTCCTTTGTTACATACTACATATGTGCTGATTGATTGGTGATTGATGTTTGTGAAGAACGTTAATAATATATATATATGCTCTATCTGATTTAGATTTCAGGTGGATGGAGGCACACAATGGCACTTACATCAGATGGAAAACTTTATGGATGGGGATGGAACAAGGTCATTATCAATGTCCATCTACTTTTCGTTACCTGTCATAGTTGGTATCTGTGTAGAATTACACAAGGAAGTCTTTTATTGCGTGGTTTTGTTCACGATTTCAAAAGACCAAATACTCGAAATGAATCTCTAATGTGGTACCCAAGCCATAATCAATTTTGTATATGCATTGGTTTCTACGGTGTCATCACTTCATGAAAATCAAAAGATTCCTCTACACAGTTGCAAAAAAAAAAGATTCCTCTACACAAAGAAAACAAGATAAGACCTCATATTAAACATGACCAACCGAGTTTCAGAATGTGATCATTTATTATAATTTTTACTTGGAGAATCACCATTGTTTGCTAAAGTTCAACCACTTTATATAGGATAGATTTCAGTCTTTACAGATGCTTGGCTTTGGTAGAATGTTGAGTCATAACTCATCCGATCGGGCTATGCAATACTTAGTTTTTACTAATGTAATGGCTAGTCAGAATGAATGGAATTCTGGTGGATCCCTAGATTTAAGCCCTTTCATTATCCCTGTTGTCATTCGATGATCCTCCTTTTCTTTAAAAATAAAAAAAAACAATGCTAAGCTAGTGGTGGACTAGTTTTTTGTGGTCTCATTCATTTTATTTTATTTATTGTTAAATGGAGCCTGTATGCTGAGCTTGGCCTGAATTCCGACTCTACTTTTTCTGAAAACTGGTGGTACTGGCATATTATGTTTGACATGTTTCTGGTGTTTCTTCTTTCACTTGTCCAGGTGGTTTATCTTTGTCTGCACTAATTGTCTCATATTTTCATCTGCAGTTTGGGCAAGTTGGAGCTGGCGATAATGCCGATCACTGTGCCCCCGCACAGGTTAATTTTCCCGAGGAACAGGTATGACATGTGTTTGGGAGGGCTAAATGATTCATAGAAGTCATAACCAGCATATTTATGCTCAAAGTCGTTTCATTGATTCACGTGAATAATAATTTCAAACTTCCATACCTTGTGGTGGTACTGCAGAAAGTTGCCCAAGTTGCTTGTGGATGGAGGCACACTCTTGCTTTCACAGAAAAGAAAAATGTGTTTGCATGGGGAAGGGGTACTAGTGGACAACTCGGTCATGGGGAAATAGTTGACAGGTGGTTCCTGTTTAATGTTTTTATTCAAGCACTCATTTGAACTAGCCCTTGATCACCTAAGTAAACTGACAAAATATCATCTTGCACAATCCTGAAGGAACACACCTGTGATTATTGATGCCCTAAGCCCGGATGGTCCTGGTTCCAAGAAGCTGGAATCTTCAGCAGCTATTCCCTTTGCAGGTTGGTACCAAATGCGCTCTAGCCACAGATACTAGCAGGTGCTCGTTTTCAGACAGACAACTAATGGTACTTCGTGATGTTTTCAGCTAAAATTTGGGTGTCACCCTCTGAAAGATATGCTCTTGTTCCTGATGAGAAGGTGAGCTCATGCATGACTAGTGGACATGAAACCTCCTCCTCTTTGGGAGGATATGAAGTTCTTTTACATACCATAGGACTGCCACTAAAGATTGAACCGTGTTAATCTGTAGGTTGCAAAACCAGGCGATGTCAGTGCACGTGGCAATGGCGCGGATGCGAGTGTGCCCGAGAACGATGTAAAGAGAATGCGTGTGTCATCCTAGTTCGACGACCTATCATCTATGCACCTCATTAACCCTAGCACTACTATAAAAAAACCTTGCGCATTGTTCACCAGTTTCCACATAGTGGTGTCCAGTTAATGTGCATTCCGTTCTGCCAAAGTACTTTCCAGAAGAGGAACCTCCCTTCTCCTGGCGTTGAGAGATGATGTATCAGCACCTATGGTATACTTATAATTCACCTCTTAGAGGTGGCTAGTAGAATCAACATGGACCTGTGTTCTGAATGTTTCGGTAGCTGTATCCGCACTTTGTTTGGACGGTACAATCAATAAGCTATTCGTTCTTATCTCCTATTTTTCATAGCTCAATCTGGACTAAATTGTTTTTTGAAAAGTATACTAACGACAATTTCATAACAAATTGACACATTGTTTTTCTAATGAGCTAATGACAATGAAATGAGATAAATATTTTTTGGTCCCTCAACTGTCTACACAATTCCCTTTCGGATCACTTTATACTAGAATTAAACATGCTCTTTGTGGTGCCTCTTTTTTTTCCGAGAGTAAGCGCGTACCATTCCTTCTGCTTCTTTATAGATATTTTTTTTTTGAAAAGGAGGATTACCCCTGCCTTTGCATTAAAAGGTCAAACAAGTGTGTAGTATGATACAAAAACTTATGAAGAGATAAAAAAAAGGGAGAACTCAAAGCCACAACTGGCAGAACATAGAACTATATGCCTATACACCTATCCTATTGTTGGACCGTCATTCAAACCGGTTGTAGGTATCTCGTGGTACCGTCTCAGATCGATTGCACCCATCTGTCATATGCTCCTTGGCTTCCGCACGGCTAAATAACGACCGCATACGGATCCGGCCAGTTGCTCTGAAGATTACGTGCAAAATATTTGTGATGTTTTGTCTGTTACAAATCACGTCATTTTAACAGTTTCATATGACCCAAAGTAATGCACACACCTCAAGTCGAATATGCGCCGCTAACTTAGGCTCTACCCCGTTTACCCAAGTCCCAAAAAGGGTGTTCATAGTATCAGGTGGACTTACGTTAAAAGGCACATGCATAGTTTGTGGCAATAGTTTGGCAAGTGGACAATCAAGAAACAAATGTTGGATTGATTCATTTCGATCGCAGAAACAAAATTGCTTACTACCCTCCCAATTACGTTTTGCCAGGTTATTCTTAGTCAGGATCACTTCTTTGTGTACGAACCACATAAAAAATTTATCTCCAGGGAAACCTTAAATTTTCAAATATGTAGTGATTTTAGGATTGGACCAGTGTGCTATCAAGTCTATATACATAGACTTCACTGAGAATACTCTAGACACTGAAAGCTTCTAGTGTAGTGTATCTGGCTCATCAGAAAGGCTGATTTGCATCACCCTGCACACAAGATGTAGCCATCTATCCCATCGTTCCCTAGAAGCGATCTTCGGAACTGTATGTTTAAAGGAACTGATCCTAGAATTATACTAACGAAAGTCTCCTTTTGTTGTACAATATTGTAGAGGGTTGGATATTGTATGGCGAGCGGCGCGTCCCCTAACCACGTATCTTCCCAGAACCTAGTTGAATTGCCATTCCCGACACCGAATTGGTCCTATTGAAAAAGGCTACCTTTGTCCGCATGAGCCCTGTCCAAAAAGGTGAATCATTCGGCTGCGCCGTAACTTGGGCAAGGGTCATGGAGTGTAGATACTTGTTACGCAATAGCTGTATCCACACTCCCTCGTCCTCAACAGGAAGTCTATACAGCCATTTACCGAGTAAGCATTTGTTCTTTATCTCAAGGTTTTCTATACCTAAACCTCCTTGATCCTTCGGCCTGCAAATTATGTCCCACTTTGCCAGCCTATATTTTGATTTAGTCCCATCACTTTCGCAAAAGAAGCGTGATCGATAAAAGTCGTCTTTTGCGTACCCCCACGGGTACCTCAAAGAAGGACAACGGGAACATCATTATACTTGTAAGCACTGAGTTTATCAGGATTAGCTGACCCCATAAGAGTAAGACATAAGCTTGCCCTTCCAGCAGCTAAGCTTTTTCTCAAATCAATCCTCTATGCACTTCCATTCTTTCTTGGTGAGCTTTCAGTGGTGAATTGTTATTCCCAGATATCTGAACGGGAGAGACCCCAACTTACACCCAAATAACTGTCTATAATTGTCCTACTCTTCCTTGGCGCATCCAACGCAGGAACATTTCACTTTTGTTAAAATTGATTTTCAACCCAGAAAGTTGTTCGAAGAGACATAAAATCAGTTTCATATTCCTAGCCTTCGCCAAACCATGTTCCATGAAAATAATAGTATCATCTGCATATTGAAGAATGGAAACCCCACTATCCACGAGATGAGGAATAAGCCCACCCACCCGACCATCCTCTTTGGCCCGACCACTTAGGACTGCTAGCATGTCAGCTATGATATTAAACAAGTTTGGAGACATTGGATCTCCGTGCCTCAAACCCTTTTGTGTCGGGAAATAATGACATATGTTTGTCATTAACCTTTACCCCAACACTACCTTTTTGTACAAAGGACTCTACCTGCTTCGTCCAGGTCGCATCAAAACCCTTCATACGTAAGGTCTCCTGTAAAAATGGCCACTTAACCTTATCATATGCCTTCTCGAAGTCCACTTTGAAGAAAATCCCATCTAGTTTCTTCGAGTGGATTTCATGCAAAGTTTCGTGAAGAACGACAACACCCTCTAGGATATGTTGTCCCGGCATGAAGGGCGTCTAAGTTGGCTGCTGATACGTCCATTTTGCTTCATATTTTCCTATTGTTATTTACAATGTTTTTATGCATAATAATGCTTTATGGAGTAATTCTAATGTCTTTTCTCTCATAATATGCAAGGTTTACACAAAGAGGGAGAATGCCGGCAGCTGAAATTCTGGACCTGAAAAAGCTATGTCAGAGTTACCTATTCTGCACATCTCCAAATGAGCTGAAAATTTACGGAGAATTGTTTTGGAATATATAAAAAATACTGGAGCAAATAACTACCGGAGGGGGGCCACCTGGTGAGCACAAGACACCAGGGCGCGCCAGGCCCCCCAGGTGCACCCTGGTGGGTTGTGCTCAGCCCGGCCCACCTCTGATGCCCATCTTTTGGTATATAGGTCATTTTGAACTAGAAAAAAATAGGGGGAGGACTATCGGGACGGAGCGCCGCCGTCTCGAGGCAGAACTAGGGCAGGAGCACTTTTTCCCTCCGGTGGAGCGATTCCGCCGGGGGAACTTCCCTCCCGGAGGGGGAAATCGAAGCCATCGTCATCACCAACAACCCTCTCATCTTTGGAAGGCCAATCTACATCAACATCTTCAACAACACCATCTCCTCTCAAACCCTAGTTCATCTCTTGTGTTCAATCTTTGTACCGGAACCTCAGATTGGTACCTGTGGGTGACTAGTAGTGTTGATTACATCTTGTAGTTGATTACTTTATGGTTTATTTGGTGGAAGATTATATGTTGAGATCCATTATGCTATTTAATACCCCTCTGATCTTGAGCATGAATATCATTTGTGAGTAGTTACTTTTGTTCTTGAGGTCACGGAAGAAGTCTTGTTTTGAAGTAATCATGTGAACTTGATATGTGTTCGATATTTTGATGATATGTATGTTGTGATTCCATTAGTGTTGTCATGTGAACGTCGACTACATGGCACTTCACCATCTTTGGGCCTAAGGTAATGCATTGTGGAGTAGTTATTAGATGATGGGTTGCTAGAGTGACAGAAGCTTAAACCCTAGTTTATGCGCTACTTCGTAAGGGACCGATTTGGATCCAAGTGTTTAATGCTATGGTTAGATTTTATCTTAATACTTTTGTCGTAGTTGCGGATGCTTGCGAGGGGGCTAATCATAAGTGGGAGGTTTGTTCAAGTAAGAACAACACCCAAGCACCGGTCCACCCACATATCAAATTATCAAAGTAGCGAACACGAATCAAACCAACATGATGAAAGTGAGTAGATGAAATTCCCGTGTACCCTCAAGAACGCTTTACTTATTATAAGAGACATTTTTGGCCTATCCTTTGCCACAAAAGGATTGGGCTACCTTGCTACACTTTATTTACCATTACCGTTACTTGTACGTTAGAAATTATCTTGATATCAAACTACCTGTTACCAATATTTCAGTGCTTGCAAAAAAATACCTTGCTGAAAACCACGTGTCATTTCCTTCTGCTCCTCGTTGAGTTTGACACTTTTACTTATCGAAAGGACTACGATTGATCCCCTATACTTGTGGGTCATCAAGACTCTTTTCTGGCGCTGCTGTCGCGGAGTGAAGCGCTCTTGGTAAGTGGAAATTGGTAAGGAAAAATTATTACTACGTGCTGAAATTTATTGTCACTTGCTACGATGGAAAACCATCATTTGAGGGTTTTGTTCGAGGTATCTTCACCTTGACCAGAGCAATAATTAGTTGCCCCTCAACCTACTGCACCTACTAAAAATACTGGGCATGAAATTCCTTCGAGTATGATAGAACAACTGCTAGCTAATCCTTGTGAAGGAGATGGAACTGAACATCCTGATATGCACTTGATATATGTGTATGAAATTTGTGGATTATTTAAGCTTGCAGGTTTATCCGGAGATGAAGCTAATAAGAAGATTTTCCCTTCATCTTTGAAGGGCAAATCATTGACATGATATAGGCTATGCGATGATATTGGTTCTTGGAACTGGAATCGATTGAAATTGGAATTTCATCAAAAAAATTATCCTATGCATCTAATTCATCGTGATCGGAATTATATATGTAATTTTTGGCCTCGTGAAGGAGAAGTTATCGCTCTAGCTTGGGGGAGGCTTAAGTCAATGTTATATTAATGCCCCAATCATGAGCTCTTGAGAGAAATTATTATTCAGAACTTTTATGCTCAGCTTTCTCGTGATGATCAATCCATGCTCGATACTTCTTGTACTGGTTATTTTATGAAGAAGACTATTGAATTCAGGTGGGATCATTTAGAAAGAATTAAACGCAACTCTAAAGATTGAGAACTCGATGAAGGTAAAGAGTCAGGTATTAATCTTGAGTTTGATTGTGTTAAATCTTTTATGAATACCAATGCTTTTCACAAGTTTAGCACTAAATATGGACTTGACTCTGAGATAGTAGCCTCCTTTTGTGAATCGTTTGCTACTCATGTTGATCTCCCTAAGGAGAAGTGGTTTAAATATCATCCACCTATTAAAGAAGAAATTAAAGAACCGGTAATAGCTAAAGATGAAACTATCATTTACAATGTTGATCCAGTTGTGCCTACTGCTTACAATTGGATTTCGGGCTCCGCAGAACCTTGAGAGGTTCAAACTCTGGGGTGCGTGCGAAGAATTCAACCTCCCCAGTCTGCCTACTCGCCAATCTCATGGCCTAGCTCGATGAACAGGAAGGAAATGGGACACAACAGTTTACCCAGGTTCAGGCCACCTTGCGGTGTAAAACCCTACTCCTGTTTATGGCGGATTGGCCTCGAGGGGCTGATGATGAACTAGTATAGTGGGAGAACAAACTCAGGAGGAGGCGTGTTCTTGTGCTCTAGTGAGTTGGTGAGTGAGAGGATGATCCGAATGGTCCGTCCCCTTGTATGGTGGTGGCTAGGCCCTATTTATAGCGACCTGGGTCCTCTTCCCAAATGAAGGCCGAAAGGGATCCCACAACAGCCCAATTCAAAGGGAGACAACCAGTACATGTTATCCTGACAAAAGTAGTCTTCGCCTGCAAAGCTTTTGAAAGTGACGCTACAGTGGGCTCGGTGATGACCACCGTCCTGGCGGTCTTGAGTCTTGTTGCACTGGAATGGAAACCTTTGGCTGATTCCTCGGGACTCCGCGCCTGCGCTTGCCTCTTTAGCACCAAAGTGGAAACTGGTGCACTGCGCCCGCTGGCGCCCACCTGGCCTTGGTCGCCATGGCTCACGTCATCCGAACTTCGCGAGGTGAGGCTTGCATAGGAATCTCTGCTCCTCGGGAGCCAGCCTGAGGAGGCCGCTCCTCGTGGAGGTCTTGGTGTCGTCCGCCTCGCGAGGCTTGGCCCCTCGCGAGGGTCTTGAGTTGTTGATGCTGAAGCTGGGTCGTACCAGGTTGTCGATTGAAGCCACGCCGTGGGCCGCAGGCAGTCAAGTCTGGGTACCCTCATTCCCAGAACGCCGACAGTACCCCCCCGGGCCCAAGGCACGCTCGGACTTGGCTTTGAGGCGAAGCCAAAGGGCAAGTGCAGAGCGCCGCAGGCCCTAACCGCATGCGGCCTTGGTCGAGCATGGCGATTGATGGGACGTGGGCATCTCCGCTTCCCCATGCTGTCTCGACAACCGTTTGACTTGACAAGAGCCTGCTGCATGTAGGAAAAATCATCATTGCATGTGACCATGGAGGCTGGCGGTTGGCATCCCTCCGGCTATAAATGAGGCAGGGGGGGCCCCTTCACTCATCTCCATTTTCTTGCTGCCCGCTCCCTCTTCTCCGTCTCGCCGTCTTGCTGCAGCATCCATGGCGCTGATCAGAAGATTCTCCGTGGTGGAGAAGGGAAAGACCCCTCGGGAGGAGCCTGAGCCACTTCCATCGAAGAAGAGGTTTGGCCGCCCTCACGACACCGGCGAAGGGCAGGAGGTGACATGGCCTTGGTCTGAGCGGACTCTGCCTGGCTTCTCGATCCCTCTGTATGCCCGTGCGCAGGGCCCTAGGCAAGGTGGCAGTGCCCAGCAGCGCGTGGTCCGGGATAGCGGTGGGCAGGCCGAGGCTGCGCAGCCAGTCGGTCCGCGAACTCACGCCGAGGGCACCTCGCACGAGTTTGTGCCTTCGTGGTTTGGGCGGCAATGCCACCGCGCATGAGGATTCGGCTCCCGAGGTTCTTCGTCGAGGAGATGCCGTCGAGGGGGCCACTTGAGCTATGGCTGCAACACGCTGGGTGTTGTGGCCTAGCCACGGGGGCGGAGGTCGAGGTCGTCCCCCCGGGCGTTATCTTCATGACTCGAGGATGGGGCGAGGTCGCCCGCGCCTGCCGTTCAGAGGGGGCCCTTGCCATCCACTTCGAGTACGATGTTCTTCAAGGTCTTTGACGAAGACAGCTGGCGCATGGAGTGTTGCTCCAGGGGAAGCAGTCCGCGCGGCGCGGCCGCGGGCATTGAGCTTGCTCCTAGCCTTGTCGGCAGCTCTTCCAGCAGCAGCGGCGACTCCCTGGACTCTAGTGACTCTCCCGAGCCCAGCGAGTCTCCGGAGTCCAGCGACGACAGCTACGTGCCACCGAGCTCTCGCCACGCCCGAAGCGCAGTAGCGGCGTCCGCTTGGCGTCGTTGGTGATATCCAGGCCGGGGTCCTTCGAGAGCTTCTCCTTTTGTTTCCCTGTGCGGGATTGCGACGAACCCCATGGGGGCATGTAAAAACTGTAGTGCTTTTGCTTAAATGCTATCCTCCCTAGTATAATGTTGAAATTGCGTGTCTTGCTCAAGCACGGTTCCCCCTTTTCGTTCTTGCGGTAGCTTAGTGCTCTACGCCGACAGGACCCAGTCCCCAGGCAGGCTTCAACCGTCGCTGGTATGTCAGGTCGCGATGCCGTGGTCAAGGCCAGGAGGTGAGCGGCCCGACGTCCGGTAAGAGCTCCTGAGGCGCGATTCTCAAGAGGTCCTCTTTGGTGTGCAAGTAGCTCCCTGAAGGCCGAAAAGGAAAGCGACATTGCCCGAGCGAGTTTGCGAGAGTCAAGAAATTGGGTCGTGAGGTTCATGCTGATATGTATGGGTGACTTATCTTAGTGAGCCTGCGGTGATTCCCTTGCGTAGCGCCCGATCGTGCCTTAGTGGTGACGCTTGTAGGTAGGGCTCACGCCGGCCTCCCCTTTTCCTGGCTCATCTAGATGCTCTACCACCTGGGTCCCGGCCCTCGAGCGAGGCTCGACCGCCGCTGGTATGCCAGGTCGCGCTGCCGTGGTCAAGGCCATGGGGTGAGGGCTCGAGAGCCAGTAGGAGCTCCTAAGGCGCGATGCTCGGGAGCCCCCCCTTTAACGTGCAAGCGAATTGTGTGAAAAAAGGATGGCCAGCGGGCCTGCCCGTAGTTAAGCTCTAGGGGTTCCTGCAGGTTAGTCCAAGGAGGAGAAAATAACGCAAAACCGCGCTTGCTGTCCCGCCGCTGATCTTTCCGCAAGAAGATGAAGGCACTAAGGATCTGGTGAGGTGACGTGCGCGGGGCAGGCCGCGTGCCAGAGCTCGATCTCTCAGATTTGTCAGTGTTGCAGGGACGGACCCGAGCACAAACGCCGTGCCAGCTGTAGCCCCCGTTACGGGATGACCAAGAGGCGGGTCGGTAGCGCGGGGAGGCCGCGAAGGGCAATAGAGCACAAGGCAAGCGAGTGATAGTCATAAAGCAACTCATGGAAGAAGGTAAAGCCAGTTCTCATAGATGCAAGAAGGATACATGCCGCAGGGACGGACCCACGTGGCTTGGGTATAATGCAGCCGGGGGGGGGGGGGGCGCCCCCAACCGAACAAACCAAAAGATGTCACCTGGCACCGTTGTTGAAGAGATGTTGGAGTAGCCGAAGACGCGTGCCGCAGAAGTCGCTCATCATGAGCCGCTCGGGTCCTGAACCTCGGGAGGCTCTGGAGGCCCTCGGGACTCATGAGGATCCGTCACCACCTCCATCAGGATCGCCTGGTGCCTGGCCTCCTGAGCCGCCAGGACGCCCCGCATGTGGTGCTGATGCACAACAACCCTGTTCAGCAAGCCGAAAGGCATGCGGACATAGCTGTGAGGTGGGCCCTCGCACCGTCCGACGCGGGACGACCAGAAGAGCTCCTGAGACGTGACCCTATTGAGCCCAGGGTTGTTGACGCAGGCGTGTAGCTCGCTGTCCTCGCTGGGGCAGAGAGCAGCATCAGGCGGTGGGCGACGGTCGCCTCGCATAGCTCTTGCCTCCTGAAGCTCCTCGGTTGTCTTGGTGATGAACTCCTGAGTGCCTGGCGCCTCGCGCCCCGCGCTTTCCTCACAGAAGCGCGCATTGAAGCACGCCTCCACGTGGTACCTGAGCGCCTCCCTCGTGACGCTGGCCAGATCAGAGGCCCTACAGAGGAGATCCCCCGAGCCCAGCCTAAGAGGGGTGCCAGGTGCTGATGTCTACTAGACAACCTTCTTCTTGTAGACGTTGTTGGGCCTGCAAGTGCACAGGTTTGTAGGACAGTAGCAAATTTCCCTCAAGTGGATGACCTAAGGTTTATCAATCCGTAGGAGGCGTAGGATGAAGATGGTCTCTCTCAAGCAACCCTGCAACCAAATAACAAAGAGTCTCTTGTGTCCCCAACACACCCAATACAATGGTAAATTGTATAGGTGCACTAGTTCGGCGAAGAGATGGTGATACAAGTGCAATATGGATGGTAGATATAGGTTTTTGTAATCTGAAAATATAAAAACAGCAAGGTAACAAGTGGTAAAAGTGATTGTAAACGGCATTGCAATGCTAGGAAACAAGGCCTAGGGTTCATACTTTCACTAGTGAAAGTTCTCTCAACAATAATAACATAGATAGATCATATAACTATCCCTCAACATGCAACAAAGAGTCACTCCAAAGTTACTAATAGCGGAGAACAAACGAAGAGATTATGGTAGGGTACGAAACCACCTCAAAGTTATTCTTTCCAATCAATCCGTTGGGCTATTCCTATAAGTGTCACAAACAACCCTAGAGTGCGTACTAGAATAACACCTTAAGATACAAATCAACCAAAACCCTAATGTCACCTAGATACTCCAATGTCACCTCAAGTATCCGTGGGCATGATTATACGATATGCATCATACAATCTCAATTCATCTATTCAAACCAACACATAGAACCTCAAAGAGTGCCCCAAAGTTTCTACCAGAGAATCACGACGAAAACGTGTGCCAACCCCTATGCATAGGTTCATGGGCGGAACCCGCAAGTTGATCACCAAAACATACATCAAGTGAATCACGTGATATCCCATTGTCACCACAGATACGCATGGCAAGACATACATCAAGTGTTCTCAAATCTTTAAAGACTCAATCCGATAAGATAACTTCAAAGGGAAAACTCAATCCATTACAAGAGAGTAGAGGGGGAGAAGAAACATAAGATCCAACTATAATATCAAAGCTCGCGATACATCAAGATCGTGCCAAATCAAGAACACGATAGAGAGGGAGATCAAACACATAGCTACTGGTACATACCCTCCCCGAGGGTGAACTACTCCCTCCTCGTCATGGAGAGCGCCAGGATGATGAAGATGGCCACCGGTGAGGGTTCCCCCCTTCGGCAGGGTGCCGAAACAGGGTCCCGATTGGTTTTTGGTGGCTACATGCTTGCGGCGGCGGAACTCCCGATCTATCTTCTGTTCTGGAAGTTTTACGATACGTAGGTATATATGGGTGCAAGGGGTACGTCGGTGGAGCTTTGGGGGCCCCACGAGGCAGGGGGACGCGCCCTAGGGTGTGGGCGCGCCCCCCACCCTCGTGGCCAGCTCCCGTATCTTCTGACGTAGAGTCCAAGTCTATCCGATGGCTTTCCTTCCAAAAATAACTTCTCCAGTTGATTTCGTTCCGTTTTGACTCCGTCTGATATTCCTTTTCCTCGAAACACTGAAATAGGCATAAAACAGCAAATCTGGGCTGGGCCTCCGGTTAATAGGTTAGTCCCAAAAATAATATAAAAGTGGATAATAAAGCCCAATATTTCCTAAAACAGTAGATAATATAGCATGGAGCAATAAAAAATTATAGATACGTTGGAGACGCATCAAGCATCCCCAAGCTTAGTTCCTGCTCGTCCTCGAGTAGGTAAATGATAATTCTTTTTTTGATGTGGAATGCTACTTGGCATAATTTCAATGTAATTCTTCTTACTTGTGATATGAATATTCAGATCCGAAAGATTCAAGACAAAAGTTTAATATTGACATAAAAATAGTAATACTTCAAGCATACTAACTAAGCAATTATGTCTTCTCAAAATAACATGGCCAAAGAAAGTTATCCCTACAAAATCATATAGTCTGGCTATGCTCCATCTTCCCCACACAAAATATTTAAATCATGCACAGCCCCGATGACAAGCCAAGCAATTGTTTCATACTTTAACATTTTCAAAACTTCTTCAATCTTCACGCAATACATGAGCGTGAGCCATGGATATATCACTATATGTGGAATAGAATGGTGGTTGTGGAGAAGACAAAAAGAGGGGAAGATAGTCTCACATCAACTAGGCATATCAACGGGCTATGGAGATGCCCATCAATAGATATCAATGTGAGTGAGTAGGGATTGCCATGCAACGGATGCACTAGAGCTATAAGTATGTGAAAGCTCAACAAAAGAAACTAAGTGGGTGTGCATCCAACTCGCTTGCTCACAAAGACCTAGGGCATTTTGAGGAAGCCCGTCATTGGAATATACAAGCCAAGTTCTATAATGTAAAATTCCCACTAGTATATGAAAGTGACAAAATGAGAGACTCTCTATTATGAAGATCATGGTGCTACTTTGAAGCATAAGTGTGGTAAAAGGATAGTAACATTGTCCCTTCTCTCTTTTTCTCTCATTTTTTTATTTTTTTTGTTTGGGCCTTCTCTTTTTTTATTGGCCTCTTTTTTTCTCTTTTTTTATTTTTCGTCCGAAGTCTCATCCCGACTTGTGGGGGAATCATTGTCTCCGTCATCCTTTCCTCACTGGGACAATGCTCTAAAAATGATGATCATCACACTTTTATTTTCTTACAACTCAACAATTACAACTCGATACCTAGAACAAAATATGACTCTATATGAATGCCTCCGGCGGTGTACCGGGATATGCAATGAATCAAGAGTGACATGTATGAAATAAGTATGAATGGTGGCTTTGCCACAAATACGATGTCAACTACATGATCATGCTAGCAATATGACAATGATGGAGCATGTCATAATAAACGGAACGGTGGAAAGTTGCATGGCAATATATCTCGGAATGGCTATGGAAATGCCATGATAGGTAGGTATGGTGGCTGTTTTGAGGAAGGTATATGGTGGGTGTATGATACCAGCGAAAAGTGCGCGGTATTAGAAAGGCTAGCAGTGGTGGAAGGGTGAGAAAAGTGCGTATAATCCATGGACTCAACATTAGTCATAAAGAACTCATATACTTATTGCAAAAATCTACAAGTTATCAAAGCAAAGTATTACGCGCATGCTCCTAGGGGGATAGATTGGTAGGAAAAGACCATCGCTCGTCCCCGACCGCCACTCATAAGGAAGATAATCAATAAATAAATTATGCTCTGACTTCATCACATAACGGTTCACCATACGTGCATGCTACGGGAATCACAAACTTTAACACAAGTATTTCTCAAATTCACAACTACTCAACTAGCATGACTCTAATATCACCATCTTCATATCTCAAAACAATTATCAAGCATCAAACTTTTCTTAGTATTCAACACACTCATAAGAATTCTTACAAATCTCGTATGCTTAGCATATTAGGATTTTTTAAGAAAATTACCATGCTATTTAAGACTCTCAAAATAATATAAGTGAATCATGAGATTTCATCTATTTCTTAAAAATAAAACTACCACCATGCTCTAAAAGATATAAGTGATGCACTAGAGCAAATGACAAACTACTCCGCAAGAAATAAGTGAAGATCAATGAGTAGTCAAATAATTGTGCAACTATGTGAAGACTCTTTAACATTAAGTAGTTTCAGATCTTGGTATTTTATTCAAACAGAAAGAAAAGCTAAAGAAAATAAAATGACGCTCCAAGCAAAACACATATCATGTGGTGAATAAAAATATAGCTCCAAGTAAAGTTACCGATGAACGAAGACGAAAGAGGGGATGCCTTCCGGGGCATCCGCAAGCTTAGGATCTTGGTTATTCTTGAATATTACCTTGGGGTGCCTTGTGCATCCCCAAGCTTAGGCTCTTGCCACTCCTTATTCCATAGTCCATCGAATCTTTACCCAAAACTTGAAAACTTCACAACACAAAACTTAACAGAAAACTCGTAAGCTCCGTTAGCGAGAGAAAACAAAACACCACTTCAAGGTAATGTAATGAACTCATTCTTTATTTATATTGGTGTTAAACCTACTGTATTCCAACTTATCTATGGTTTATAAACTATTTTACTAGCCATAGATTCATCAAAATAAGCAAACAACACAATGAAAACAGAATCTGTCAAAAACAGAACAGTCTGTAGTAATCTGTAACTAAAGCAAACTTCTGGAACTCCAAAAATTCTAAAATAAATTGGTGGACCTGAGGAATTTGTCTAGTAATCATATGCAAAAAGAATCAACTAAATATCACTCTCCAGTAAAAAGTTGAAGCTAATCTCGTGAGCGCTAAAGTTTCTGTTTTTTACAGCATGATCACAAAGACTTCACCCAAGTCTTCCCAAAGGTTCTACTTGGCACAAACACTAATTAAAACATAAAACCACATCTAACCAGAGGCTATATAGATTATTTATTCCTAAACAGAACCAAAAAGCAAGAAACTAAAATAGAATTGGGTTGCCTCCCAACAAGCGCTATCGTTTAACGCCCCTAGCTAGGCATTATGATTTCAATGATGCTCACATAAAAGATAAGGATTGAAACATAAAGAGAGCATCATGAAGAATATGACTAGCACATTTAAGTCTAACCAGTTCCTATGCATAGGGATTTTGTGAGCAAACAACTTCTGGGAACAATAATGAACTAACATAGGAAGGCAAAACAAGCATAACTTCAAAACTTTAAGCACATAGAGAGGAAACTTGATATTATTGCATATGTTCCTCCCTCATAATAATTTTCAGTACCATCATGAATGAATTCAAAAATATAACCAGCACCTAAAGCATTCTTTTCATGATCTACAAGCATAGAATTTTTATTACTCTCCACATAAGCAAATTTATTCTCATGAATAGTAGTGGGAGCAAACTCAACAAAATAACTATCATATGATTGAAAATTAAGATCAAGATGACAAGTTTCATGGTTATCATTATTCTTTAAAGCATACGTGTCATCACAATAATCATCATAGATAGGAAGCATGCTTTCATCATAGTAATTTTGCTCATCAAAGCTTGGGGGACAAAAAATATCATCTTCATCAACCATAGCTTCCCCAAGCTTGTGGCTTTGCCTATCATTAGCATCATGGATATTCATAGAATTCATACTAACAACATTGCAATCATGCTCATCATTCACATATTTTATGCCAAGCATTCTATGTAATTCTTCTTCTAGTACTTTGGCACAATTTTCCTTTCCATCATTCTCACGAAAGATATTAAAAAGATGAAGCGTATGAGACAAACTCAATTCCATTTTTTTGGTAGTTTTCTTTTATA
The DNA here is from genome assembly GCA_021605205.1 of Aegilops longissima. NCBI lineage: Eukaryota > Viridiplantae > Streptophyta > Magnoliopsida > Poales > Poaceae > Aegilops > Aegilops longissima. The sequence continues at coordinate 523,673,731 of CM038677.1, read as the reverse complement.
AACTAGACTAGTGCTAAAACAAGAAACAAAAAGATTCGATTGCAAGATCTAAAGATATACCTTCACTTACCTAGCCTCCCGGCAACGGCGCCGAGAAAGAGCTTGATGTCTACTAGACAACCTTCTTCTTGTAGACGTTGTTGGGCCTGCAAGTGCACAGGTTTGTAGGACAGTAGCAAATTTCCCTCAAGTGGATGACCTAAGGTTTATCAATCCGTAGGAGGCGTAGGATGAAGATGGTCTCTCTCAAGCAACCCTGCAACCAAATAACAAAGAGTCTCTTGTGTCCCCAACACACCCAATACAATGGTAAATTGTATAGGTGCACTAGTTCGGCGAAGAGATGGTGATACAAGTGCAATATGGATGGTAGATATAGGTTTTTGTAATCTGAAAATATAAAAACAGCAAGGTAACAAGTGGTAAAAGTGATTGTAAACGGTATTGAAATGCTAGGAAACAAGGCCTAGGGTTCATACTTTCACTAGTGCAAGTTCTCTCAACAATAATAACATAGATAGATCATATAACTATCCCTCAACATGCAACAAAGAGTCACTCCAAAGTTACTAATAGCGGAGAACAAACGAAGAAATTATGGTAGGGTACGAAACCACCTCAAAGTTATTCTTTCCAATCAATCAGTTGGGCTATTCCTATAAGTGTCACAAACAGCCCTAGAGTTCGTACTAGAATAACACCTTAAGATACAAATCAACCAAAACCCTAATGTCACCTAGATACTCCAATGTCACCTCAAGTATCCGTGGGCATGATTATATGATATGCATCACACAATCTCAATTCATCTATTCAAACCAACACATAGAACCTCAAAGAGTGCCCTAAAGTTTCTACCGGAGAATCACGATGAAAACGTGTGCCAACCCCTATGCATAGGTTCATGGGCGGAACCCGCAAGTTGATCACCAAAACATGCATCAAGTGAATCACGTGATATCCCACTGTCACCACAGATACGCACGGCAAGACATACATCAAGTGTTCTCAAATCTTTAAAGACTCAATCCGATAAGATAACTTCAAAGGGAAAACTCAATCCATTACAAGAGAGTAGAGGGGGAGAAGAAACATAAGATCCAACTATAATAGCAAAGCTCGCGATACATCAAGATCGTGCCAAATCAAGAACACGAGAGAGAGAGAGATCAAACACATAGCTATTGGTACATACCCTCAGCCCCGAGGGTGAACTACTCCCTCCTCGTCATGGAGAGCGCCGGGATGATGAAGATGGCCACGGTGAGGGTTCCCCCCTCCGGCAGGTGCCGGAACAGGGTCCTGATTGGTTTTTGGTGGCTACAGAGGCTTGCAGCAGCGGAACTCCCGATCTATCTTCTGTTCTGGAAGTTTTACGATACATAGGTATATATGGGTGCAAGGTGCGTCGATGGAGCTTGGGGCCCCACGAGGCGGGGCGCGCCAAGGGGGTGGCGCGCCCCACCCTCGTGGCCAGCTCCGTATCTTCCGACGAGAGTCCAAGTCTATCCGGTGGCTTTCCTTCCAAAAATAACTTCTCCAGCTTGATTTCGTTCCGTTTTGACTCCGTCTGATATTCCTTTTCTTCGAAACACAGAAATAGGCATAAAACAACAAATCTGGGCTGGGCCTCCGGTTAATAGGTTAGTCCCAAAAATAATATAAAAGTGGATAATAAAGCCCAATATTGCCTAAAACAGTAGATAATATATCATGGAGCAATCAAAAATTATAGATACGTTGGAGACGTATCAGGCGCGCCTTCCTATGCGAGAGAGAGGCGCCCCGTCAGTGGGCGCAGGGCTTGAGGCAGCACCGCCAGACGCCCCGCCCTCCTGAGGTCCTAGGTCTAGCAGCTTCTTCTTCTTCTTAGGGACAACCTCAGGAGGGTAGACATCGCCCTTGTCATCTGGGTCCTCGACCGCCGCGGCCGGGTAGGCGCGCTCAAGAGAACACATCGCATCCTTCTCCTCGCAGGCGACCGTGATGGCTCCGCAGCTTCCTGGTATCTTGAGGACATTGTAGCCATGGTGGGTCACAGCCATAAACTTGGCCAGGGCCCGGGTAGCCGAGGATGCCGTTGTACGGGAGGGGAATGTGGGTGACATCGAAGTCGATGAGCTCAGTGCGGTAGTTGTCGCGCTTGTTGAAGGTGACAGGGAAGCGGATCTGCCCTATCCGGGTGGTGGAGCCATCGGTCACTCCTGAGAAGGGCTTGGTAGGTTGCAGCTGGTCATAGGGCACTTGGAGTCGGTCGAATGTCTCGACGGAGAGGACATTGAGTCCCGCGCCGCCATCGATGAGTGTCTTGGTGACGAGCACGTTGCTGATGATGGGTGAGCAGGGCATCGGGAGGGCGCCGGCTGTGGCCGCGCACTTGAGTTGGTCGGAGGAGTCGAAGGTGATGGCGTACTTGGACCACCTGAGCGGGTGCGTCACCTCGAACCTGGGGAGGGCCGCATTCACCTCATGTGCGAACTGCTTGAAGATGCGGTGGGAGGTTGGGGCCTGAGCGCCGTCTAGGATGCAGGCGATGGCACGCGGCTCCTGGAAGCCCCCAGACCCTCGTCCTGGTGGTGGTCATCATTCCTCCTTGGTGGTGGTGGCAGCGGAGGAAGGCCAACGTTGCCCTGAGGGCGGTCCTCGCGAGGCTTATCTCTCCAGGCGCCCTAACAAGGCTGGCCTTACCAGCGGTCCTCACGAGGCTGATCTCTCTAGGCGCCCTCACGAGGCTGGCCTTGCCAGCGGTCCTCACGAGGCTGGTCGCGCCATTCCTGGCGGGTGTCGCGGCCGTTATAGGGTCCTCCGCCTCGGACTCCTCCATGGTCGTAGCCTCGATCGTTGCACTCGGGGTGACGACCGAGGCGCCCGTCGCGGATGGCCCTGAGCTCCTGGCAGTCGTTGGTGTTGTGGCTGTGCACGTTGTGGAAGACGAGAACGGGCGGATGCCCTTGGATGACTCCGGGTGGTCACAGCCGTGCTTCATCTCTGGCTCGCCCGCGAGCACGGCTGGTCCCTTGCGCTTCACGTCCTTGTCCTTGGCCATCTTATCTTCTGGGTCAGCATTCGGCAGCTCCAGGAGGGAGAGGCACCCCTCCTCAGCTCTTGCGCACTTGGTTGCCATGTTGAACATCTCCAGAGCCATGCACATGTCCTCGTGTATGGCGAGCTCCTCCTTCATCTTGACGTCGCGGACACCATCATTGAATGCCGAGATAATGTCCTCGTCCGACACCTTGGGGATCTTGAGGTGAACACTATTGAAGCGCTGGATGTACTTCTACAAGGTTTCTCCTGGCTGCTGCTTGATGCACCGCAGGTCACCCGCGGCCGGCGGGCGGTCGCGAGTGCCCTAGAAGTTGGCGACGAAACACTCTCGCATCTCGTCCCAGGAGGAGATCGATCCCGCGGGGAGGTTCATGAGCCACGAGCGCGCGCCGTCTTTAAGGGCCATGGGAAACCAATTCGCCATAACCTTCTCATCGCCGTTGGCCGCCTCGATGCTCAGCTCGTAGAGCTGTAGAAACTCAGCAGGGTCCGGGGTGCCGTCGTAGCGTGGAGGCAGGTCGGGCTTGAACTTCCCTGGCTAGGCAATGCTGCGCAGCTCCAGAGTGAACGTGCGGCACCCAGCTGTGGTCACGGGGGTCCGCCGTGGAGGTGGAGCCTGATCTTGGCGCTCGCGCGCCACCACCGTGGGCGGCGCGCGGTCTTGACGTGGCGGTGTTGGGAGCGCACGTGCATCTTCTTATGGCCGCTGCAACACTTGACAACTTCCCTCGTCACGCGTCGGCACCCTGCGGGGCGGGTCGCGCCGTGGAGCCTTGCACCTTGGCTCAATGATGGTGTCCTGCCGGGGAGGTGGAGGAGGTGCTCCATGTGCTACGTCACTCGTGACAGGCGGCGGGTGAGGCAGCGAGCGGGACGGTGCAGGAGACTCTGTGGTGGCGCTGACGAGCTCGGCGATGCGGTCCAGCCAGTCCTCGTAGAGGTTGTCGACGGGGCGGTAGCGCAGGAGCTCACGCGCCATGAGCAACGCAGCCTGCGCGTTCACCGGACTACGACGAGCGTGGGTAGATGAAGTAGCTGGAGTGAGCGACGGGGTGGCGGTGCGTCCGTCTTGCCGCACGGAAGGATAGAGCGATGAAGCCTGTTGCTCGTGGCCCGCGGGGCCGGTAGCGGCATTCGCCACTGGTGACGGGGGACGGCGAGGGCGGCCCGGCGCTCAGCATGAGCTCGACGAGCGTCAGCCATGGAGCGGTGGAGCGGTGGCGAATCGACCGGAAGAAGAGATGCTCCGACGCACCCCTACCTGCCGTGCCAAATGTTGGATTTCGGGCTTCACAGACCCTTGAGAGGTTCGAACTCTGGGGTGCGTGCGAAGAACTCAACCTCCCCATTCTACCTACTTGCCAATCTCACGGCCTAGCTCGATGAATAGGAAGGAAATGGGACACATTAGTTTACCCAGGTTCGGGCCACCTTGCGGTGTAAAACCCTACTCCTGCTTTGTGGTGGATTGGCCTCGAGAGGCTGAGGATGAACTAGTACAGTGGGAGAACAACCTCAGGAGGAGGCGTGTTCTTGTGCTCTGGTGAGCTGGTGAGTGTGGGGATGATCCGAATGATCCCTCCCCTTGTATGGTAGTGGCTAGGCCCTATTTATAGCGGCCTTGGTCCTCTTCCCAAATGATGGTGGGAAGGGATCCCACAACATCCAAATTCGAAGGGAGACAATCAGTACATGTTATCCTGACAAAAGTAGTCTTCGCCTGCAAAGCCTCTGGTCATGACGCTGCGGTGGGCTCGGCGATGACCTCCGTCCTGCCATCTTGGCGGTCTTGGACTTGTTGCACCAGAATGGAAACCTTTGGCCGATTCCTTGGGACTCCACGCCTATGCTTGCCTCTTTAGCACCAAAGAGGAAACTGGTGCACTGCGCCCACTGGCGCCAGCCTGGCCTTGGTCGTCATGGCTCACGTCATCCGAACCTCGCGAGGTGAGGCTTGCATAGGAATCTCCGCTCCTCAGGAGCCAGCCTGAGGAGTCCGCTTCTCGTAGAGGTCTTGGTTTCATCCGGCTCGCGAGGGTCTTGAGTTATTGATGCTGAATCTGGGCGGTACCAGGCCATCGATTGAAGCCACGCTATGGGCCGCAGGTAGGCAAGTCTGGGTACCCCCGTTCCCAGAATGTCGACACTTACATTGAAAAACCACCTTTCCCTGTTAGGATAAAGGAACATGCTAAGGTTTTAACTATGGTTTGCAAGAGTAATGTGAAAGCACCTAGACCTCTAGAAAAAATCAAAGTAGAACCTAATGTTGCTATGGTTAAAGATCTCCTGGTAGAAAATATTGATGGGCATGTTATTTACTTCTGTGATGAAGCTGCTAGAATTGCCAAACCCGAGGAAAAAGATAAACATAGACCTGTTGTTGGCATGCCCGTTGTCTCAGTTAAATAGGAGATCATTACTATCATGGTTTATGTGACTTAGGTGCTAGTGTGAGTGCTATTCCTTTTACCTTGTACCAAGAAATTATGAATGATATAGCACCCACTGAAATAGAAGATATAGATGTTACTATTAAACTTGCTAATAGAGACACCATCACACCACTTGGGATTGTTAGAGATGTTGAAGTCTTGTGTGGGAAAATAAAAAATCCTACTGATTTTCTAGTTCTTGGTTCCCCACAAGATGACTTTTGTCCCATTATATTTGGTAGACCTTTCTTGAACACTGTTAATGCTACTATAGATTGTCGTAAACAAACTGTCAGTGTTAGCTTTGGTGATGAGTCTCATGAATTTAATTTCTCTAAGTTTAGTAGACAACCTCGTGATAAAGATTTACCTAGTAAGGATGAAATAATTGGTCTTGCTTCTATTGCCATGCCTCCTACTAATCCACTAGAACAATATTTGCTAGACCATGAAAGTGATATGCACTTGCCTGAAAGAAATGAAATAGATAAAATATTCTGTGAACAACAATCTCTACTTAAACAAAATTTGCCTACTAAAACTCTAGGAGGTCCTCCTCCCCTGAAGGTGATCCTGTGTTTGAACTAAAAAAATTGCCTGGCACTTTGAAATATGCTTATCTTGATGAGAAAAAGATATATCCTATTATTATTAGTGCTAACCTTTCAGAACATGAAGAAGAAAGATTATTGAAAATTTTGAAGAAGCACTGAGCTGCTATTGGGTATACTCTTGATGATCTTAAGGGCATTAGTCCCACTCTCTGTCATCACAAGATTAATATGGAACCTGATGCTAAACCCGTTGTTGATCACCATCGATGTTTGAATCCTAAAATGAAAGAAGTGGTAAGAACTGAAATATTAAAGCTTCTGGAAGCAGGTATAATCTATCCCATAGCTGATAGTAGATGGGTAAGTCCCGTTCATTGTGTCTCTAAGAAGGGAGGTATTACTGTTGTTCCTAATGATAAAAATGAACTTATTACACAAAGAATTGTCACTAGCTATAGAATAGTAATTGATTTTAGAAAGTTAATAAAGCTACTAGAAAAGATCATTACCCTCTGCCTTTTATTGATCAAATGCAAGAAAGACTATCTAAGCACACCCACTTTTGTTTTCTTGATGGATATTCTGGTTTTTCTCAAATACCAGTTTCACAACCTGATCAAGAGAAAACCACATTTACTTGCCCTTTTGGAACTTATGCTTATAAATGTATGCCTTTTGATTTATCAATGCACCTGCTACCTTTCAAAGATTTATGACTGCTATATTCTCTGATTTTTGTGAAAAGATTTCTTAGGTTTTCATGGATGATTTTTCTGTTTATGGAATTTGTTTTTATGATTGCTTAAGAAACCTTGATCGAATCTTGCAGAGATTGAGCAAACTAATCTTGTCTTGAACTGGGAGAAGTGCCACTTTATGGTTAATGAAGGTATTGTCTTGGGGCATAAAATTATTGAACGAGGTATTGAGGTGGATAAAGCTAAAGTTGATGCAATTGAGAAAATGCCATGTCCTAAAGATATTAAAGGTATTCGTAGTTTTCTTGGTCATTCTGGTTTCTATAGGAGGTTTATTAACGACTTCTCGGAGATTTCTAGGCCTCTTACGAATCTTCTACAAAAGGATGTTCCATTTGTTTTTGATGATGATTCTCTAGAAGCCTTTGAAACACTTAAGAAAGCCTTAACTTCTGCACCTATTGTTCAACCACCTGATTAGAACTTGCCTTTCGAAATTATGTGTGATGCTAGTGATTATGCTGTTAGCGCTGTTCTAGGACAAAGAGTTGATAAGAAATTAAATGTCATTCATTATGCTAGCAAAACTCTAGACAGTGCCCAAACAAATTATGCTATACTGAAAAAGAATTTTTAGCAGTCGTGTTTACTTGTGACAAATTCAGATCTTACATTGTTGATTCCAAAGTAATAGTTCACACTGATCATGCTGCTATAAAATATCTTATGGAAAAGAAAGATGCTAAACCTAGACTCATTAATTAGGTGGGTTCTTTTGCTACAAGAATTTGATTTACATATCACTGATAGAAAAAGGAGCTGAGAACCCCGTAGTTGATAACTTGTCTAGGTTAGAAAATATTCTTGATGACCCACTACCTATTGAGCTTTCCTGATGAACAACTAGCTGCAATAAATGTTTTTCATAACACTCCTTGGTATGTTGACTATGCTAATTACATTGTTGCTAAATATATACCACCTAGTTTCACATACCAACACAAGAAAAAAAATTCTTCTATGATTTAAGACATTACATTTGGGATGACCCACACCTTGATAAAGGATTAGATGATATTATTAGACGTTGTGTGCCTGAGCATGAACAGGAACAAATCCTACAGAAATGTCACTCCAAAGCTTATGGAGGACATCAAGCGGGAGATAGAACTGCTCACAAGGTATTGCAATCTGGTTTTTATTGGCCTACTCTCTTCAAGGATGCCCGTAAGTTTGTTTTATCTTGTGAGGAATGCTAAAGAATTGATAATATCGGTAAGCGTCAGGAAATGCCTATGAATTATTCACTTGTTGTTGAACCATTTGATGTTTGGGGTTTTGATTATATGGGACCTTTCCCTTCCTCTAATGTGTATACACATATTTTGGTTGTTGTTGATTATGTTACTAAGTGAGTAGAAGCTATTCCAACTAGTAGTGCTGATCATAACACTTCCATTAAAATGCTTAAAGAAGTTATTTTCCCAAGGTTTGGAGTCCCTAAATATTTAATGACTGATGGTGGTTCACACTTTATTCATGGTGCTTACCGTAAAATGCTTGCGAAATATGATGTCAACCATAGAATTGCATCTCCTTATCATCCTCAATCTAGTGGTCAAGTTGAACGTAGCAACAGAGAAATACAATTAATATTACAAAAGGCTGTCAATAGGTCCCGAAAGAATTGGTCTAAGAAATTGGATGATGCACTTTGGGCCTATAGAACAACTTATAAAAATCCTATGGGTATGTCTCCTTATAAAATGGTTTATGGAAAAGCTTGTCATTTGCCTCTTGAGTTAGAACATAAAGCATATTGGACAATTAAAGAACTCGAATATGATTTCAAACTTGCTGGTGAAAAGAGGTTATTGATATTAGCTCACTAGATGAATGGAGAACCCAAGATTATGAAATGCCAAATTATTTAAAGAAAAAGTTAAAAGGTGGCATGATAAAAGAATCCAAAAGCGGGAATTTAAAGTTGGGGAATATGTTCTTTTGTACATCTCTTGTTTTAGATTCATCGCATGAAAACTTCTTTCCAAATGGGAAGGACCATATATTATCAAAGAGGTTTATCGCTCTGCAGCTATCAAAATTAATAATGCCAAAGGTACTAACCTGATGGTGTTCAACAGGAAAAGAATTAAACACTATATCTCAGGTACGCCTATCAATGTTGAAAGCAATACTATTCAAACCATGACACCGGAGGAACACATAAAAGAAACCTTCCGGAATGCTCCAGAACCATGAAAAAGAGGAGGTACATGATACGGTAAATAAAAGGACTCTGAAAAATCCGCAAAAATATTTTCTGTCAGTTTTGGAATATTACAAAAATTAGGAAAATAAGAAATAACCAGGAAGGCAACCGAGGAGTGAAAGTGCGTTATATCGACTAGAGGGGGTGAATAGGCGATTTTTACAAATTTCGTCACCGAGGAATTTCAAGGTGAGGAAATTCCTAAGTCACGAACCTCTGGCAGCGGAATAAGTACTCAGATGCAAGCATAACAGAGCAGTAGCACAGTCATCATGATGAAATGAAAACAAGCACAGAGTACAAGTAGCGTAAACACAGGATAAGCATGCTGAAGACAAACTGACTGAAGAAATAGAATTGAGGAAATTCAGAAAGTCTTCAGTCAAAGTCTTCAAACAGTAACGATCAAGTACTTCAACACAAGAATGAGGAAATGAAAGGGTTGAGGAAATAGAACCAGTAGCTTGGTGAAGACGATGATTTGGTAGACCAGTTCCAACTGCTGTGACAGTTGTACGTCTGGTTGGAGCGGCTAGGTATTTAAACCTGAGGACACACAGTCCTCACCGTATTCTCCTTGAGCTAAGATCACACAGACCTCGTCCAATCAATCGTGGTAAGTATTTAGGTGACTTCCAAACCTTCACAGACTTGGTCACTCGGCGATCCACAATTTCCTCTTGGATCCTCTAGACCATGACGCCTAACCGTCTGGAGGATGCACATTCCTCAAAGGTAACAAGCGTCGGTTCCACACAGGGATGATCTCTTCAGTGATGCTCAATCACTTTGGGTTTGTAGGTGTTTGGGTTTGGGTTTTCCTCACTTGATGATTTTCGCTCAAAGTCCTCGGAGGATGGGATGCTCTCAATGAAAAGTGCCAGTTTCTCTCGGAGCAGCCAGCCAGCTAGTGGTTGTAGGGGGCGGCTATTTATAGCCTAGGGAGCAGCCCGACATGATAAGACATAAATGCCCTTCAATGATATGACCGTTAGGTGGGTAGATATTTTGGGACAGCTGGCGCGTAGCACAGCAACGGTCGAATATTTGAGTATCAAATTTCGCAGGGCTATCATGTTCCTCACTTGTAGGTAATCCGCACTAGCGAATTCCTAACTTCTCAGTCAGAACAAATTCCTCAGAGAGCAGGAGATCTTCGTCTCTGTCACTGAAGAAATTGACTGAACTGTATGAGATTTCCAATGGCTTCACTCGGAAGTATTCGAAACTTTTCCTTAGTTTTACCTCGGCCCCCTTTAACAGTATGGTGTTTCCTATGACTCATGAAAGAGAAAACGAAACTACAAAAACAAAAGTCTTCACGCTTCATATTCCTCGCATGAATATCAAGTATCAAGTCTTCACGACCACACCAATTTCTTCACTTTCAAAGTCTTCAGAAAGCCAAAGTCTTCAGTTGAAGACATTCATTTTTAGGGGCCGGCTTTCTCTGTAAATATCAAACTCCTCATAGACTTATAGACCTGTGTACACTCAAAAACACATTAGTCCCTTAACCTATAAGTCTTAAATACACCAAAATCACTAAGGGGCACTAGATGCACTTACAATCTCCCCCTTTTTGGTGATTGATGACAATATAGGTTAAGTTGTCAACGGGGACAAACATATGAAGTGTAAATACTGATATTGAGGAATTTGACTGCAGGATATATAAGAACTCCCCCTGAAGATGTGCATATGTGAGGAATTTGCTTTGAATAGCAAATGCACATTGTAGAGTAGAATCATGGAGATCTCCCCCTATGTCTTGTAATTCATACACGCATTTAATGATATGAAGAATTTGAAATGCATTATGAAATATGGTGACTGATGTAATTCAACATGCGTGCATTTACATACTTGAGGAAATAGCATGCAGAAAAGCAGAGCAAAAGTATCAGACCACCAAAGGACTTAAGTTTACAACTCGATCCAACAAATACTTGAGAAGAACGAGAGTTGTAACTTAACAAAAGAATGCCCATATATAGACCTGCTTGAAGACTAACTCAAATTTCTCTCCCTTTGTCATCGAATGACCAAAAGGGAGGAAAAATGAGGACTAATGCCCCTGAAGAATATCATCATGATGTCGATGGAGGAGTGCCAGCGTTGTTGGGGTCGTCCGTTGGAGTAGGGCCTGCCGCAGTGTCATTCAAATCTTCGCCTTCGTCCGTCTCGCGCGATGAAGAATATGAACTGGCAACCAAGTGAGGAACTTTGACCTTCTTGAACTTCTTCGAAGGCGGCTGTGACTAGTCAAAGTCCTGCTTGAAGCCCATCTGCTTGAGATCTTCATCACCGTAGAGGTGAGACAATACAACCCAGGTGCGATCAAAAACTTCATGAAGGTAGTAATGGTTCTTCTTCACAGTGTTTTGCGTGATTGTCATATTCTGAAGAATTGAACCAAACTGGCGCTTGACCCACTTGTGGTTGCGATCGACCTTCTGATGAAGACTGAAGAGAATCTCACAATCAATCATCACTCGTGGAGTAGTGGCTTGAGGAATTTGCTTTGAAGCTTTTGCGACAGAGTCTTGTGTGGCAAAGTCATCATTGGTGGAATATGAAGTAGCTTTGTGAAACTATCCATCCAATGGACGAGTGCCTTCATCTATGATAGCACCCTTGCCCTTCTCATCAGCTGAGGAAATAGTCTTTTTGAGGACTTCAATTGGGGGCAAATAGCTGAGATGATTTTGAAAATCAGCCTTGTAGTTGATTGAAGACCTTGATCTAATGAATCTCATGATCCAGGGAGCATAAGGCTTCAATTCAAACAGTGACAGAGCTACATTAGTCAAAGTCCTCATGAAGAAATCATGGTAGTTGATAGGAATACCATGTATGATGTTGAATAGCAGATTCTTCATGATGCCAACAACCTCTTCTTCATCAGAGTTGTGGCCCTTGATCGGACTAAGGGTTTTGATCAATATTCCGTACACAGTCCTTGGCACATAGAGCAATTTCTTGATGAGGAATTTGGTCCTTGGAGCTTGACCTAGCTTCAAAGGCTTCATCAGCACTTGCATCAGATGGTCTGAGAGTTCAGGTTCAGCATAGAGTAGCCTTGCACTTTCACTGGGAGGACTGACTGGGACGACATGAAGCAATTCAGAGGCCGGTGCTTTATAGTGAGTATTTTCTGTCATCCAGTCCAGCACCCATGAATTCACATCTTCAATGTTGCCAGTGATGTGCAAAGTGGCATAGAACTGAAGAATGAGTTCTTCATTCCAGTCGCAGATGTCGGTGCAGAAGTTGAGCAGCCCAGCGTCATGAAGAACACTGAGGACTGGGGTGAAGCATGGTAGAGACTCCATGTCCACATGAGGAATTTGCTCATGGTCAAAGATCCTATCCTTATCAAACAACAGCGAGGAATAGAAGTTCATTTGGCTAGCAGTCCAAAAACGCTTGCGACGAAGTCGAGCAGAGTCATATGGATTGTAGTCAGTGAAGAAAATATGCTCAGCAAAGAAGCCATCAGCCTTGTACTTCTGCTTCTTCGAGTGAGGATTCTATGGCTTGGCTGAAGATTAGCAGTTGAAGTCTTCACATCCTCTTGAATCACAGTTTCTCGAGCCACAGGCTGAGGGATTTCATGAGCAATGTCATTAGCAGCAGCCTTGGCCTCCATTTCTTCAGCAACATTTGCATCAGCTCTAGTGGCTGGAGCTTCTTCTGGAATAGACAAAAGTGAATCTTGATATTCTTCAGAGCCCGTATGAATTTATCCAGTTTGGACATGGGACTGAGGAATTTGTTGCAGAGGAGTGGTCAGTGGTGAATTGGGATGATGACTTTCCCAGTAGTCATCATTCAGAGTCGGAGTTATAGACCCAATATCCACATCCTCATCTTCTTCATCTATTTCTTCAACGCATGCCTCTTCAGCTGTGAACTGAGGCATGGGCGATGATACCAGCGTAGTTGAAGTGATATTGTCCACTTCAATTTCTTCATCCAACTGCTCTGACGTAGCAGCAGAAGGATCTTCTTCATCAGATTGACTAGGAATCACATATTCCTCACCAAAGGGAACAATCTCCTTTGATGGCATGCTTGATATTGGAACAACATCTATTGGGTTTTCATAGGAGCTCGTCAAAGTCTTCACTTTCTTCGGAGCTGAAGACTCTGAGGATACATATGCTTTCCTTTTCTTCACAGTTGCTCGCTCTGCAACTTTGGTTTTATTTGCTTCTGATGCAGAAGGAAGGTTGATGCTTGTCATCGGTGCAGGAGAAGCAGAGGAAATTGGTGCAATTTCTTGAGTGCAATCGATCGATTGCCTGCATGTTCAGATTTCTTGGTAGCGATGAGCGATGCTTCAACTGGCCTGGCTTGTTCTTTAGGCGCACCACTAGAGGTTGCCCTGGCAGTTTCTTCAGTGGCTAGAATTTCTTCAGTAGCCCTAGTGCTTTCAGAATCATCAACAGCCTGATTGTCATCAGCTGTGCTTGCATGTTCTTCAGTAGGCTGAGCAGATGCCTCAGCCTGAGGAATTTCATGTTGCGTTGAACCTGCAACATTTGAGGTAAATCCCTTCGCCGTTCTAACGAATCTGACTTTGGCTCCTAGCCAATCTACACGATATGCCTCAAATTCATCACTGAGTGCTTTGATCTCAGTTTGCTTGGTCACAAGTTCATCAGGGGTCATTTTGACAACATTCTTCTTCAGAAATCGCTCATTCTTGTACTGAGCTTTCTTCAGTTGCCTGGCCTTTTCAAACTTCCATTTTTCTTCGCCTATGAAGGCAGTCAACATATGACTTTGGCCAGGTGTGAGATTGAACTCAGGCATAGGAGTGTTGGGGTCCTTGTGCCAGAGATCTATGAAATCCAAGATCAGCTTGGGATCCAGCAAAAGATGCATATTACTGCCTTTGGCTCTAGCGGCCCTATGTTATCTCTCTTTGATGATTTCAGCCAATTCTTCATCATCAGCTTCCTCTTCACTAGACGACACTTGGAAGGCAACCTGCTTCTTGTGAGGACTTGGCCATGTGCCTCGTTCAGCAGTGGCCTTTTTCTTCAGCAAAGTTGGGCCTGTTGAGGACTGAGGAGGAGCTGAAGAACTTGCAGATGCTCCTGAAGCAATTGAAATACCAGTGGTCCTTTGGCAAGAGGCAAGATGCGCAGGTGCCGAGGACTTTGCAGCAGCAGCTGAAGGTATTGTAACAGTGGGGACTAGAGCTGCTTGAGGAATATGCCGTGAGGGCTTTGATGAGCTTGGCCGTGAGGGCATTGATGAGGAACTGGGCTTATGAGTAGGCTTCTTTGGCATAGCCTTCTTGGGCTTGCTAGCAGAGGCCTCAGCAGCAGCAACAGCAGAATCTTCATTGAATTTCTTCACTGCTTCTTTGGCCATTTTGGCCAACTTGGCTTGCCGCTTGGCCCATTCATGTGGAAAGTCCTCACCATGCTTGATGCTAGTGGGATCAACAACTTGGTGTTGTAGGGTGGAACCCTAAGTGAAGATCTTTCACGAGTTGGAGGGGGAATCCCCAAGAACAAGATGAACACAAGAGAGAAAACAAGAGGAACACTCAAGAACAAGTCCAATCACACATCCACTAGACCAAAAAACACACAAGATCCACAAGGTACATGAACAATCAAAGGGAAACAAGATACATGGTATTGTTCATCCCAAATCCTATGAAGGAGATGAGGGCTTGATGATCTAGATAGATCCTTCCCACAAGGGGGGTCTTGAATCCCTAGGGATCTTCTCCAATGGAGGTCTTGTACTCCAATGGAGTCTTCTCTCTCAAGAGGAATCCCACAAGGGGAGATACATGATCTAAGCTCTATGATTTGTGTCTATTCTTAGCTAAGTCTAAATGGAGGAGATGAAGGAGTACATATAGTCCTAGGGGATGAAGGGGTAAGAAGGGGCGAAATGGACATTACATGGGCAAAGCCCGCAACAACCTTCAGGGGGCCCCGTGTGCACGGGGTAAGTGGAGCCCATGCACATGGGGTATCCAGAGACCTGACGCATGAGCCCGTGCGCACGGGGTCCGTGAGGCCCGTGAACACACCCAAAGAAGGCAACGGCGACAAGACAACGGAGGACGACCCCTCCAAGAAGCAACCCCGGCGCCGACGTCAGCGGCGCCACTCTAAGTCTCGCCACAGCAAAAGCGGTGATACCGTCACAGGAGATAACAGTACTCCGGACAGTGCCGAAGATGATGACAATCCCCTCCAGAACGATCAAGAGCCGGAGGATGAACAAGCCAGCCCTCCTAAGAGAGTGGCAGAGGGAGAAACGGAGGACGACAACTATATGCCTCCCTCCGAAGACGAAGTGAGCCTCGACGACGAAGAATTTGTCGTGCCTGAGGATCCCGTCGAGCAGGAGCGCTTTAAGCGCCGGCTTATTGCCACAACAAACAGCCTGAGGAAAAAGCAGCAACAGCTTCGAGCTGACCAGGATCTGCTAGCAGATAGATGGACTGAAGTCCTTGCGGCTGAGGAGTACGAACTCGAACGCCTTTCGAGAGGTCACCCAGCGTTCGATCGGCTGATCGCCACCCGTGGCGAGATAGAGAGGCAGTACGGCCTGAGAATTAGCCTGCACCCCGCCGCCATTCAAACAAACATACCAAGGCAACGGGAAACACGCGAGACCTGCGAGACGTATTGGAAGACATGGCAAAACATGCTAGATCGATCTATGGATCACGAGGCCGTGCCCCTACAAGGGACGGTGACCGCCTCGCCGGATACAGTAAAAGCAATTCCGGACGGGCCGAATACAGCAGGCAGGACTCATACGAGCTGCGTCGCGACATAGCCCAGCACAGAGGCGCGACACACCCCCTATGCTTCACCAACGAAGTAATGGAGCATAAATTCCCAGAAGGTTTTTAACCTGTAAATATCGAATCATATGATGGTACAACAGATCCCGCGGTATGGATTGAGGACTTCCTCCACATCCACATGGCCCACGGTGATGATCTACATGCCATCAAGTACCTCCCGTTAAAACTCAAAGGACCAGCTCGGCATTGGCTGAATAGCCTGCCAGCAGACTCTGTCGGCTCTTTGGAGGATCTGGAAGACGTTTCCGACAATTTCAGTGGCACTTATAATGCGGCCACCAGATGCTGATGACTTGAGCCACATCATTCAGCAGCCAGGGGAATCGGCCAGGCAATTCTGGACATGGTTCCTAACAAAGAAATACCAAATTGTCGACTGTCCGGATGCAGAAGCCTTAGCGGCATTCAAGCACAACATCCATGACGAGTGGCTCGCCCGGCACCTCGGCCAGGAAAAGCCGAAATCAATGGCAGCCCTCACGACACTCATGACCCGCTTTTGCGCGGGAGAGGATAGCTGGCTGGCTTGTAGCAATAACATATCAGGGAACCTTGGCACTTCGGACACCAAGGACAGCAATGACAGGTCACGTCGCAGCAAACACATGCGCCACAACAACGGTGATAACGCCGAGGGCATGGTAGTCAATGCCAGATTCAGAGGCTCTAAATCCGGTCAGCAGAAAAAGCCTTTCAAAAGAAGTACTCCGGGCCCGTCCAGTTTGGACCGCATACTCGATCGCTCGTGTCAAATACACGGCACCCCCGATAAGCCAGCCAATCACACCAACAGAGAATGCTGGGTGTTCAAGCAGGCCGGCAAGATAAATGCCGAAGACAAGGAAAAGGGGCTACACAACGATGATGAGGAGGAGCCCCGGCCGCCGAACACGGGAGGACAGAAGAGGTTCCCCCCACAAGTGAGGACAGTAAACATGATATACGCAACCCACATCCCCAAAAGGGAACGAAAGCGTGCACTAAGGGACGTATACGTAATGGAGCCCGTCGCCCCAAAGTTCAACCCATGGTCCTCTTGTCCGATCACATTTGATCGTAGGGACCACCCCACGAGTATCCGTCATGGCGGATCTGCCGCATTGGTCCTAGACCCAATCATCGACGGATATCACCTCACTCGAGTCCTTATGGATGCCGGCAGCAGCCTGAACCTGCTTTACCAGGACACAGTGCGCAAAATGGGTATAGACCCCTCGAGGATCAAACCCACCAAAACGACCTTTAAAGGTGTTATTCCAGTGTAGAGGCCCATTATGCGGGCTCAATCACACCGGAAGTGGTCTTCGGATCTCGGACAACTTCCGGCGAGGAGTTAATCTTTGATATCGTCTCGTTCCACAATGGCTATCACGCCTTTGCTTTCGGGCGCACCGCATTTGCAAGATTCAATGTGGTACCGCATTACGCATACCTCAAGCTCAAGATGCCAGGACCTATGGGGGTCATCACAGTCAATGGAAATACAGAACGCTCGCTCTATACGGAGGAGCACACTGCGGCCCTCGCAGCAGAAGCCCAAAGCAGCTTTTTGAGGCAATCCACCAGTTCGGCGATCAAGCCCCCGGACACCGTCAAGCGCATCCGGAATAACCTGCAACATGATCGCCTGGCACGCTCAGAGCTCGCCTAGCAATTCGGCCCCCGCCCTAGTCTTAGTACAACGGCAAAGTCCGTCCCACGCGTGCATAATTACGCATTGAAAATACCATGGGTATAGGCGGGGGCACGATCATGGCGCATCCCACAATGCGGTTTGACCGCACTAGGGGCTCACTACCTTCATCACTATCTCTCTTTCAGGACTCTATTCTCTGGAAGCCCTGTCCGCGATCGGTGGCGGACACACGATCTAACACCAAGGAGGCAGGAAGCTACGTCGTACAACAGAATCCCCAGGTTGTCTCTGATAACGAGCTAAATACCTGTTTTAAGATACCAGTCCGCATCTTGCCCTTGGATGGGACATGTCAAATAGTCCTATTATTTGCTTACCGCACCACTTGTATCAGTATGACTTAATGCATTTCTTAAATAAACAATGCATAGTACTATTCTATTATTGCATCCTATATTCTTTTATATATATGCTTATCTATGACAATCAGCACCCGTACACTGTGGTCCGGCCAATACGCCAGGGACTTCCGTCTCTCCCATAATTCGGCGTGAGAAGTCCGAACACTTTCGACAGTGCGGCACCCCGAACTTATAGCATCATATGCATTAGCTCCGAATCATGTCTTGGGTCAATAGTTGGGTTTGCCCGGCTCCCATGTTTTGGTACCTTACGTTCCGCTATATCGGCTAAGGTAGCACTGGAAGAACTACTGCGATTGTTCCCCGGTTCTTCCGGCCGAGCACCTCAGTAGAGAAAGCTAAAACTGACTGTCATGATGAGGCGAGATCTGGTCGCTGTTCGAGAGGTCTCAAGTCCCTAAAGACTTTTTCCGCTACGGGTGAGGAGCCGGCCTTGTCTGGCTTAGGCGTGTATAGCGCCCCAAGTTCGGCTTTCCGAAGACTAGGGGCTTCGCCAAAATTTAAAATTGTAGACTTCTATGGCTCGTATTTGGTATTTGGATATTATACGTATCAATGACCTGGTCAACCCTCTTAATTAATCATTAGACGAAATTAAGAAACAGGAAAGGGTTGATAAATGATCAAGAAAAAACTTTTCTATTTTTCATTCTGAAATGTTCTTTTTATTATAATAAAGAGTAGGTGAATCAACTTACTAATTAAAAAAATTAGTAGAACTTCCTCTTTGGAAAGTGAGAGCGATAAAGCATTATAGTCCGATTTCCTGGTTCGTTGCGCTGAGCACCTCCCTCGAAGGACCCAAGAATGGGAAAAAAGTGCTCAGATTTATCCCGAACACCCCAACACTAGGTGCATGGGGGCAGAAGCCGATGACTAGCAACTCTCAGAATTTATAAACGGCCGCACAGAAGGTAATATTTTAAATACAATAGAGTTGCATAACGAACATGAACTAGTTTTCATAAACACATGGATCACATGAGCAAGTTCATTCAAAGATTACATCTTTGGTACATTAAATCATACGAGACGGGCACCCTTGAGACACTTTCATAATACATTTCGGGGTGGCGATGCTCCTTGCCCTGCGGCGGCCCCTCCTTCACCAGCTTTTCGGCGTCCATCTTCGCCTAGTGCACCTTTGCACGGGCAAGAGCCCTGCGTGCACCTTCGATGCAGATGGACCACTTGATGACTTCTAGCCGTGGGCAGGCATCTACAAGCCGCCTCACCAGGCCGAAGTAGCTGTTGGTAAGGGAATCGCCAGGCCACATCCGGACTATAAGGCCCCTCATGGCCTGTTCGGCCACCTTGTGGAGCTCGACCAGTTGCTTCAGCTAGTCGCTCACGGGCATCGGGTGTTCGGTCCCAGCATACTGAGACCAGAACAACTTCTCCGTCGAGCTCCCCTCCTCGGCCCAATAGAACTCAGCAGCATCAGACACACTACGGGGCAGATCTGCGAACGCTCCTGGAGAGCTCCGAACTCGGGCAAGTAAAAGAAAATTTTCTTTCGCATGCCTACTTTGCATAATGAATGCCTTACCCGCCGCTATCTTTTTCACCGCCTCAACTTCCTGGAGGGTCATGCTTCTTGACGAGCACCTGGAGCTCTTGCTGCACCTCAACTACCCGGGCTTCGTGTCTTTCTCGCTCAGTGCGCTCCTTGGCCGCTTTGTTTTCGGCCTCGACAACGCCTTCTTGAGGGTCGCCACTTCGGTCGTGGCCCGTGGCAAAATTCATGATGATCCTATTATTCTGCAACCAACTCTTTCTTTTTCTCATATTGACAAGGTATTGCTTACCTTTGTTCTCCTCGAGCTACCTCTTGGCCAGGCCGAGCTCTTCCTTGGATCGCTCAAGGTTCTACTGTAGTGCGGCGACCTCCGCAGTATGTGCGGCAGCGGCCAGCAGGGAAGCCTGCAGATTCACATAGACATACTATAATTAGACTCCTGCAATTATTATTCGATCCTCTATTCGGCTTTTCTTCGTGAACGCCAAACAGAGCATCAAGGGCTACTATCTATGCGGTGATATTCCCCTATAATTTAATTACTTACCTCAAAGCCTGTTAGGAGACTGGCGCAAGCTTCAGTTAGTCCGCTTTTGGCGGACTGAACCTTCTCCATCACCGCACTCATGATAGTGCGGTGCTCTTCGTTGATGGAAGCGCCTTGGAGAGCTTCCAGCAAGTTGTCCAGTGCCTCTGGATGGACAGAGGTCACCGGCACGGTCGGCTTGCCCCTCTTCACAGGGGGTCGCCTAACAGAGTCTGGAACCACTGAAGGTTCCGGCACGGTGTTCGACTGGATGCCGAACTCGGAGCCCATGGGAGTCTTGCTCCCTTTGCGCCCAGGGTCCGGAGTGTCGCCTTGAGGCGCCTCCGGGACTACCTCCCCCCGGCTCTGTGCCCTTTGAGACAACACCTCGGCGTCGCCCGTAGGGCAAGGGGTGGAGGCGGTCGGAAGTGAATCACTGTTCATATCCGACGGGTCCAAAGAACCATCCGACAAAGATACGTCGATATGGGCTTGGGACGGACTGCATAATCATGTTCGGCGTGATGAGAAGCAGTGCGATAAAATATATCAAGAATTATTATGGTATCCGGATACTTACGACTTCGCCAGGGGCTTGTCCTGGGCAACCACTCGTCATCGCTGTGGGCGGCAGTCGTGGAGCAGTCTGGAAGGAGGGTCCTTCCTTTCTTGGACCCTTCGGCCTCCCCGGTTGGGGCGGCCTTCCTTTTCTTGTCTCCCTCGGCTGGGGGAGAACTTTCCTCTTCCTCCTCGTCGTCGTGGGAGGAGTGCGCCCCGGAGCGTTTGGACGATGAGTCCAACACAACCTTGCGCCGGAGACCCTGTCGGGTCCCCTGGTCTTTTTCTTTGTCGTCTTCGCTGGCACCTCGTAAGGTGCCAGAGTCAGCATCTCCGCCAGGAGAGCGTCTGCTGGATCTTCGGGCAGGGGGGGTGGGGCAGTCAATCCGCTCGGCCATCTCCACCCAGTCCTGTCAAAGGCATGAAGGCTTAGATCCTGCATATGATTAAACTGAGGAAATTAAACATCTTGTGATGTGTAAACACCTACCAGATTGGCGCGGCGTTTTGCCCTGAGTCCGCGGTCCTCGGTAACGGGAGGAGGTACCTCGGCGCCTTTAAACAACACCTTCGAGACGTCCTTGTGTGTCGTGTCGAAAAGCTCCTGCAGCGTCTGGTGCTCGGCCGGGTCGAACTCCCACAAATTGAATACCCGTTGTTGGCACGGGAGGATCCGACGGAAGATCATGACCTGGACCATGTTGACGAGCTTGATTTTCTTGCTCATCATGTTCATGATGCAGGTCTGGAGTCCGGTCAGCTCTACCAGGTTACCCCAGGACAGGCCCTTCTCTTTCCAGGAGGTGAGCCGCGTGGGGATTACGGATCGGAACTCGGGGGCCGCGACCCAGTTGGTGGCGCGCGGCTCGGTGATGTAGAACCACCCCGATTGCCACCCCTTTATGGTCTCCACATAGGAGCCCTCGAGCCATGTGACATTGGGCATTTTGCCCACCATGGCACCGTCGCATTCCGCTTGTTGGCCGCCTACAACCTTCGGCTTGACATTGAAGGTCTTCAGCCACAGGCCGAAGTGGGGCTGGATGCGGAGGAAGGCCTCACACACGACGATAAACACCGAGATGTTGAGGATGAAGTCCGGGGCCAGGTCACGGAAGTCCAGCCCGTATTAGAACATGAGGCCGCGAACGAATGGGTGGAGAGGAAATCCCAGTCCGCGACGAAGTGGGTGAGGAAGACTACCCTCTCGTAAGGTTTCGGGGTAGGGATGATCTGCCCCGCGTCGGGCAGCCGGTGCGCGATATCCGCGGCCAAGTATCCGGCTCCCCGCAACTTCTTGATGTCCTCCTCCGTGACGGAGGATTTCATCCACTTACCTCCCGCTCTAGACATGATTGAAGCGGTTTGAGGAGAAAAGGTGCAAGCTTGGGCGTTGGAGCTTGAGTGTGCAAGAATGGATATGCGAGAGGGAAGAAGGCGTGGGTGAAAAAGGCGAAGTCCTTATCCCTTTATAAAGGCGGGCAAAACTATGCGCCCCCACTTGCCTAGTAAAACTCGCTTGATCCCCAAGCGCCGTAATTGATGGAACGGTTGGGTTACCCACGTCCGTATTGATGAGAATCCCGTGATAAGGGGACACGATCTCTGCTTCGACAAGACGTGCTTAGGAGACTGCCCCGCGATATGTGCGGTGGCTGGTTGTGAAAAACGGTTCGAATAATGACCGGGCCATGGTGTTACGTCATACTGTAATACGTCGGCAGATTAGATTTGTGGGAATATTATTCTCTCTATGATGGTATGTGGAACTTGTTTTGCAGAGCCAGACACTATCCTTGTGTTGAAGATCTTCTATGGAGTATTCAGAGGAGGAACCCGCCTTGCAATGTCGAAAACAATCTGCGTGTCGGACTCATCATCATTGAAGCCTGGTTCAGGGGCTACTGGGGGAGTCCTGGATTAGGGGGTATCCGGACAGCCGGACTATATCCTTTGGCCGGACTGTTGGACTATGAAGATACAAGATTGAAGACTTCGTCTCGTGTCCGGATGGGACTCTCTTGGCGTGGAAGGCAAGCTTGGCGATACAGATATGTAGATCTCCTTATGTTGTAACCAACTCTGTGTAACCCTAGCCCCCTCCGGTGTCTATATAAACCGGAGGGTTTAGTCCGTAGGACAACAATCATACCATATGCTAGCTTCTAGGGTTTAGCCTCTACGATCTCGTGGTAGATCAACTCTTGTAATACTCATATTCGTCAAGATCAATCAAGCAGGAAGTAGGGTTTTACCTCCATAGAGAGGGCCCGAACCTGGGTAAACATTGTGTCCCTTGCCTCCTGTTACCATCCGCCTTAGACGCACAGTTCGGGACCCCCTACCCGAGATTTGCCGGTTTTGACACCGACAGGGGTCCCATGGGCACGGTACACGCCCGTGCGCACGGGGTCGCCTGGGAGCCGCTGCCTTCTTCTTGGCGCTTCCCTCTCCGCATCCAAGCTTCCCTCTTGGATGGTGTAGATGTTCTCTTCTTCTTGGACTCCTCCTCTATGAATGTGTAGCTTCGCTCACACCTATGTATAGGCATACGAGAGAGGAGTCAAGTAGTATACCATCCTCGAGAGGTACAAGTGGACACGTGTAAAGGAGATGATTCACCTTTGTATGTATGAAGTATATGTCGCACGTGTCACTTGCCAAATGGACTCTTGACATGGTGATGTCCATAGGATGCTCCGCATCATCCCCTCCCCCTTGGGAAAGATCCGACCTCGGATCGAAATCCAAATCACCATGGGAAAGTGATGATGTCGCCGTGTAGAAGTGGACGATCACCAAGCATTCATCATCTTGTAGTTCCAAATGGGTACTCTCCAATGTCTCACCGTCTTGTAATTCCTTCAAAAGGAGAAAAGATAACAAGCACTTGGAAAAACAAATGTGTTTGGCACTAAAGCAAAACCAAGCACTCAAGAGGTGATTCACCCAACAAGTGTTGTCATTAAGCATAGCATATGGTTTGACAAGGAAGTGTGGCATGGCAGTTAAGCATATAAATTGAGCACAATCAAGCACATCATGGAAACAAGCATGCAAATGGGAGGTGAAGATGCTAATATGTGTGACAAGTGAACAAGAATCTACCTCAAGGTCATAGCAAGTATGCATAAAGCACTCAATGAAAGGTCTATGGTATGCATAGGAATCATCCAGAACACAATGTGCATAGGGTGTAGTGAATATAGTGTGGCACTCAACACAATAGAAAGAGCAATTTTTCATCATGTGTGAGGCGATCAAGTCAATCATGTGCAAAGCATGGAAATGGTTGTCATCAAACGCATGAAATGAGCAAGTATGAATCATGGGTGATGCAACATAAGCAAGCATAGTAATCAAGTCGTGCAAGCTAGTAGTGCGAAGATGCAACATACTAGAGGAAATTATGGCAATCATGTCATGTGAGCAAATAATAGATATAGGCAATGCACATGACATATTGCAAGCACGAAAATGAAACATGATCAAAGCATCATCATAAGCATTCGGAACAAAGCAATCATGGCAATAACAAGCAATATCTCCACCAAGCTTGCAAATACACATACAAGTACGAGAATCAATCATCATGTGTAATGCAAAGCATGGGTCACTAATGCATGGCAAGGGCATATGAATAAGCATATCATTAAAAGTGAACATGGCAAGATGGGCATAGAATATGTAATGGAAAAGAACCCATAACCATGTGAGGGCCATGTAGAAGAGATGCACGAAGTCGTTGCGCAAGGGGAACATTGGTAAGGACAATCCACGGAATCCCAAGTCATCTTGCTCTCTAGAGCTTGTTTTGTCAACTCATGGGATTGTGAGGTTGACGAGTGTTCATGGGTACCTACACAAAAGAGACACAAGCCAAAGAAAGTGTGTGCATGGTAAATGTATACATCATCCATCATGATGTGTATGTGCATGTGTGAGTTAGCACAAGATAAGCATCGCTCAAAGAGATTTGATGCATGGTATAAGGACATGTCATCCATTATGAAATAATAGTTGTTACTCCCTCCGTTCCAAAATAGATGACCCAACTTTCTATTAACTTTGTATTAAAGTTAGTATAAGGTTGAGTCATCTATTTTGGAACGGAGGGAGTATGTATGACACGATGGGGACACAAATTGAGAATGCAAGTATAGGGCACATCAATAGCATGTTTATTAATGGGGAGCATATGGTGCACACTAGTATTGGGATCATGCAATGCATGGGATGAATCAAAATCTCCTAGAATGTATGAGGAAACTATGTGGGTCTCCTCATGAGCAATATCGGAAACATCATATGGAGAAAATGGACAACATCCAAAACAATGCATATCCAAAGCTAGGTGGTCATGGCATGGCATATTAGATAAATGATGCAAAGGGAGCATATCAATATCATCACAAGAAAAACAAATGCCAATAACCATTGGCTTGTCATCTATGCCATATGTGCAAATTGGGTTTATTTGAATCGCATATGCATAGTTACTACGAAGAGATTGCAAATATGACATATTGTTGATCTCATGCATAGCATATGCCAAGTCAAGCGGATTGTCAAACATGATGTGACCGAAAGAATTGTCACAAGAAATCCGATGTAACATCGCATCACAACTAAGAGACTTGACATGAGAATCATCATACGCATCATAAATGGGTAATAAATCACCGCATGGGGAAGTCGCACTAGCATGAAGCATGGTAATAGATGGATCAACATCATGCAGGCAATCAATGTCAAGAATGTCCACTAGTGGGACTAGAGCATCACCTTCACCTATGTTACCTTGTTCATTCCACTCAAGTGGTGTAGTTGAGGTGGGAAAGACCAAATCGTGGTCATCTTCATCGTGATGGAACCATGTGGGGGTGCATCATAGTCCACCATGGCCATCGTCTTGTACAAAGGTAGGACGGAGTCGTCGAGGATCGGCGCGTCATCATATATGGGACCTAGCACCAAATGAGAAGAGACAATAGAGGTAGAGGTTAAGTTGTTAGAAACCGAAATGGCCTCATATGCCTCATCAACTACCTCACTCTCTCTATGTGGTGGTGGCCCACTCACTCCCTCAAGGTAGGTGCACTCAATGTCGCATATGGTGAAGTCACTCAAATCACTCAAGTGGTGGTGGTGGTGGCTCTCCTCACATGGGAATTGGGGCGGCTCATCATATATGGAGCTAGTGGTGAAGTCAATCTCACTCTCAATATGGTGGCTAAATTCACTCAAGTCATCATACGTCGCCTGATCGAAGGGAAAATCCCATGCTCAACCGTCTCGTAGTCGTCGTCGCGGAAGAAGGCCAAAGAAGGCACACCACCACTCTCGTCGTGGATGAAGGCCGAAGATGGCACATCATCGCTCTCGTCGTGGATGAAGGCCGAAGATGGCACATCATCACTCTCATCGTCTTGTAGCGTGGTCGTTGCGAAGCGAGCTCGGGGTCAAGTAGACTTGGCCTTCTTGAGTTCTTGCTCTGCCTTGAGAGCACCAATGTAGTTGTCGTCGAGGGACTTGCAGTTCTCGAGGAAGATAGTTTTGGAGATGTTTTTGTTCAATCCCATCATGAAGTAGAACTTCATCCAAATGGGGTCATCCACACCGGCTCGTCGCAAGGATTCCTTCATGCTCTTGAAGTAATCGCCGAGGGACTTGGATCCTTGTATAGTGTTCTCCAATTGGCGTTGAAGATGTTCCATGTAGGTGGAAGACACACATTCTCGCCGCATCACTTTCTTCGTCTTGGACCAACTCATGTCGAAGCTCCTCGAAGGTGTGTGAAGCCACCATGTCGAGGCGTAGTCGTGGAAGTTTCTTGTGGCGCACTTCACTTGATCTTCGGGATGAACTTGATGTAGCTTGAGGTTGTCGTCCATTAGGCGCTCCCACTCGAGATACTCCTCGGGTTCTTGAGTCCCATAGAAAGGAATCGCGTAGTCGATGTCGAGGTCGTAGTAGCTCGTGGAAGTCGCGGACTTGAGCTTGAGGAGCTTCTCTTGAGTGTAGCCTTGAGATTCTTATTGGCGAAGATGCCGTATGTCCATAGGCGAAGATGCCTTGAAGTCGCTTGGTGAAGATTCCAAGGGAGATGGTGAAGTCGTTGAGCGGTTTTTGGTGTTGAGCTCTTTACCTTCACGTTTTTGTGGGTGATGGTGTCGATGCCGATGTGATCTTGCCGAAGATGGTAGCTCGGAAGCATGTGTACTTGAGCGTCTTCTCGAAGATGAGGAAGATCGCTTGTAGGACTTGATGAGGGCTTCGATCTCCTCCATTTGAGCATGCATCTTGGCGTTGGTGGATTTTTTCGTGGCATCGAACTCGTCGTTGTTGATGTAGACCGAAGGTGAAATGCCTTGCCTATCCATCACAAGACTCGAGTAGAGGTGAGTAGGAAATGAGATAAACAATACCAAGTTACCTTTTCCCAAAGTTGAGGATGTATCCCGTTTCACTCAATGTGAGATGACAGAATAGTGGAATTGGTACCGGACTTGTTCACTCACACCTATCAAGTAAAGCTTATGGAGTAGCTTGGTGAGGATTGTGGCACAAAAATTTGAAGCAAAATGTTAGCAAGAGTCAATAATGTTGGAAAAGATTAAAAAATTCGCAAGTGAAACAAGTAGACCAATAGCAATATGTGGCACACGGAAAACACACACACGGATAGATAAATGGGGTCGTACAACCAAGGAATGAGCAAAAAATGTGGAATCCACGGAAAACGCTCGTGTTGCACAACTCAAGAGAGAGCTAGCACGATTGCTCAATAGGCGGATACGACACTTGTGCACAACCTATAAGATGCAGAATGTATGAGCTTTCTATCCCAAGTATGCTATGTATGTATGGTTCCCGGTGTTTCTCAAGATGATCGGATATGACAATCTTATATGCAGTGTGGTATGATGCTATGGATATTGCGTACAAGCTCTTTGTTCACTCTTTTTCTTTGCTTAAAAGCTTATTCTTTTTTTTTGATATGGCCACTTATGCGAAATGCACAAACCAAGATAGCAATTGTGTATATGCGGGAACAATCTTGTGACACAAGAGATGATATGATACCAAGATGATACCAATATGATATGGTATGTATGCAATGGAAGGTGTAGATCAATGATCACTAATGTGCACAAGGAACGTTGCCAGCAATACTCAATGGCTAGTCTCGATAGGCAAGTGACGCAGAATGGGCTAAGGGGTTAACAATGTAATGGCAAGAATGTACAATGATGGGATACCACGATACCAATATGATATAGAGGTTACCGTTCTTGCTTACGGTTAGGGTGTCAAAATGGTGATGTGGTCGATGTCGAATCCTTGTCAAAGTTAAGTGGCGGTGTTGTCGATGTCGAACCGTTCCTAGTTAGCCGAAACACCCTAGGAAACGGAAAAACCGCAAACTCAAAATCTCCAAAGTCAAATGTCAAGTGGTGGTAGCGGAATGCGTTAGTGGTTCCGGAGTTGGCGATGCAGAAGTGGTGGTGGTGGTTGATAAAGAAGCAACCGTCCCTAAGTAGCCAAAACACCTTAGGAGATTCAAGTCACAACTCAAACAACCAAAAATGCTATATGGAGCGAAATGGGTTAGGTTGCGGAAAGCTGTGGTGGTTTTGCGGATGATATAGTGGAGGTCCTAGGCAAAGATGCCAGAATGTCAAAAATTTGATGGAGTCAAATGATGTTGGAGCCTATCTAGATGGATGGGAGATGTCAATAGCTACTCAACGAGCTAAAGAACGCGAAAATCGGACTCCGGATGTTAAAGTTATGCCCAAAACGGTGAAGTGTCGGCGGCTGAACTGGGGGGCCCGTGCGCACGGGGTCAAAAGGGGCCCTAGGACACGGGGTGTCCAGAGACTTTTCGGTGGGTCGTGCACACGGGGTCCGGGGAGCCCGTGGGCACGGGGTAGGCGGAAAACTCGCAATTTCGGGGCGGAAATTGAAGATTTCTAGGGCAAAATTGGAGAGATTTTGGGGATGGATGGTGAGGAAAAGATGTGGGAAAGCTAGATCCACTTGAAACCAAGCAAATCCATGGATCAAATCCAACAAAACCTCACAAAACCAACAAATCAAAAAAAATTGGGGCTATTTTTGGTGGGGATTTTCGAAATTAGGACAAAATCAAGCAAAACAAGGCTAGAAAAAGAGGGGTAGCGGCTCCAAATTCGTGATCAACGTGGCTCTAGATACCAAGATGTTGTAGTGTGGAACCCTAAGTGAAGATCTTTCACGAATTGGAGGGGGAATCCCCAAGAACAAGATGAACACAAGAGAGAAAACAAGAGGAACACTCAAGAACAAGTCCAATCAGACATCCACTAGACCAACAAACACACAAGATCCACAAGGTACATGAACAATCAAAGGGAAACAAGATACATGGTAGAGTTTATCCCAAATCCTATGAAGGAGATGAGGGCTTGATGATCTAGATAGATCCTTCCCACAAGGGGGGTCTTGAATCCCTAGGGATCTTCTCCAATGGAGGTCTTGTACTCCAATGGAGTCTTCTCTCTCAAGAGGAATCCCACAAGGGGAGATACATGAGCTAAGATCTATGATTTTTGTCTATTCTTAGATAAGTCTAAATGGAGGAGATGAAGGAGTATATATAGTCCTAGGGGATGAAGGGGTAAGCAGGGGCGAAATGGACATTGCATGGGCAAAGCCCGCAGCAACCTTCAGGGGGCCCCGTCTGCACGGGGTAAGTGGAGCCCGTGCGCACGGGGTATCCAAAGACCTGCCGCATGAGCCCGTGCGCACGGGGTCCGTGAGGCCCGTGGACATGGGGTCCGTGGGCCAAGATACTGCCCGGCGCATAGCGATCGCTGGGAGCCGCTGCCTTCTTCTTGGCGCTTCCTTCTCCGCTTCCAGGCTTCCCTCTTGGATGGTGTCGTGGAATTGTCACGGCAGATGTCCTCGTGAAAGGACTTAGTCGCAGGGCCATCGTACGGGTTAACTTAGAGGGGTTAAAGCGGACACAAAGACACAGGAGTTTATACTAGTTCGGCCCCTTCGATGAAGGAAAAGCCTACGTCTAGTTGTGATGGGATTGATGTGATTTCGACGACTAGGGAGCAATAACCGCCTAAACCTCGAATTGTCATCCTAATCCGCCGGGTCGTCCCTTATATACGGGTTGGCCTTGCCGGTCTCTGAGTCGATCCGGCTCATACAAGTGTCCGCTCGGTCTCTTCTCTCTTATCTTATAGCTCAAGTTACAAGATTAAGGCGGTTTACATGGTGGACCCTAATCCATCTACGGGCTTTGGGCCTCCTCCGTGAGCCCGATTATGGACGAGGTAACCCGGCCCCTTGAGGTGGTTTACATTCGGTAGTTATATCCCCAACATTAGGCCCAGTTGACTTGAACGGTTCATGTTAATCTTCAACATCTTCGAAACTCTTGATCTCCCTTCATATTTACGTAAACCGCCATCTGCTTGAACCGTCGTGGCGTCATCCTCCGATCCCGTGTCATGGCGCCTTGACGTCATCTTTAATAAAGAAATCAAACAGTAAGATTCCTTTCATTTACGCTATCCGGAAATCGAGCGACCACTCGCCGTCCGCCGCTGACTCCTCGATTCTCGCGCCTGTTAATTGCTCCGGTCCCTTATAAATAGACCGGCAGGCCCCTTTCTCTTCTTCTTCTTCCGCTCTTCTCCTTCCTCGCGACGCTCCCGCTCTTGAAGATCCGCCGTCGCCGCCGACCTTCGACCTCCGCGTCAGCGCCAGGCCGCTGCATCAACCTGACCGGACCAGAAGCTCTTTAGCACTCCTCCGCCGCTCGGCGCATAGATGGTCCCTTTCAAGCCCTAGATCCCATCTCGAAGATCCTGTTCATCTCGTAGCTCATAGGTGTTCATATCGGTTTCTTCATATCTGCTCTGCCATGGCCGTATAACTCAACCGTACCATACATCACTGTCGCGGGTGACTCGCCTACGCATCGATTGGACTCTTTATGCATCTTTTCCTTTTGCTCAGATCCTCTAGTTTATGCACGAACCTTCCTGCTCTTTATGAGGCTTGCATAGGTCGTAAGTTTTCTTCTTCAAACTTCGGTAGATCTAGATTACTTCCATTCGCATGTAAAAACTGTTTCTGTCCACACTTAGTAGATTTATCAGTTCTCTCTTTTGGCGGTTTGACTTTTGATAGCTAATCCGTCACTCCATTAGTCCTCAGTTAAACCGGAATTGAAAGCTAGCCGCCAAATTGCCGGTTTAATCATTGTATAATGTGCATGAACCTTTTAACGGTGAACCGTTTTTTCCTTTCCTTTCCCAGTTTAGTCTTCCGGAATGGCCCCTCAATTCTCAGCTTGCAATTGGGTCCGGTCCAAGATCACTGAAACGCAACTCAATGGCTACGTCACCACTGGCGCCTTGGCTCCAAAAAATGTCCTCCACTGGCGTGTTCCGGATGGCGAATGCCCCCCCGAGCCTCAAGAAGGAGAAGTAATTGTGTTTATGCAGCACTTAGACCGGGGATTCTGCCCGCCCGGTTCAAAATTCTTCCGGGACGTCCTTGCAAGTTTTAAACTCCATCCGCAGGATATTGGCCCGAACTCTGTGTCAAACATATGCAATTTTCAAGTCTTCTGTGAAGTCTATCTTCAAGAAGAACCATCTGTGGAGCTGTTCCGGGATTTCTTCCACTTGAACCGTCGTACAGAATTTTCTGATGGTCCCAACACAGAGCTGGGCGGCGTTTCAATCCAGAAGAGGAAGGAAGTGGACTTTCCTCACGCCAAACACCACAGCCATCCAAAAGATTGGAACCAAACCTGGTTCTATTGCGGATCACTGCTCACCTTAACGAGAATCCTTTGCGGGTTACCGTCCTCACCGCTCAAGAACCATCATCCTCTGCCTTTACGCTTAACCGCCGGAAATGGAAGAACTTCGCGCCTCAAATTATCAAGCTCCGGGCTCTAATGGCCAATGGCTTAACGGTGTGGACCTTGTGCGGTGTTGGGTTTCTTGGGGCGTCTTGCCACTAAGCCCGGCCCGGATTGATGCACAGTACACCGGCAGCCTCAAAGACCCTCAAAGGCGTCACGAGCTGCCCATAACGAACTTGAGGTCACAGAGATTGTAAAGAAGATGCTTGATGAACCGATCTCCGTCGCAGCCTAACCGGGTTGGCTCCATTCGTGTTGCCAACAAACGCGCGTGATAAAGCTCTACTCACCGCTTTCGGGCCCTTAATACTTTGTTGATATGCATTAATCCTTGTTACTTCTCGGTGACAGCTCATACGAGCGTGCTAAGCCGTTCGGTAGCGTGTAAAGTCCAAGGCCACCAAGAAGGCAGGCAAGAAGAAAGCGCCGAGTCCTCGATCCGCGGAAGGCGAAGAATCGAAGCTGAGGTAAAACTTGATATTCTTACGAGGGAGCCGTCGTAAACCGGCTTTCCGCTTTGTGTTTCTTCTTGCTTATGATTTGTCCCTTTGTATTCCTTTTACTGACAATTTTACCTCCCAGGATGATGCTGAAGCTAGTCATGCCGACCCTGTTGAGGTAATCATTCTTTCTTCCGAATCCGACCTTGCGCCGGTTAAAAGAATTCGTCGCGCCGTCCGGAAAGTGAAAAAATATCATTCCTGTGCTTACTTGAATCCAAATCTTTCCTTGAAGACACAGCAGGCTGAAGAGCGCCGTCTGACCGGCACGATGTAACGGATTACCTCATCCGGTTTACTAGACGCACCAACCGGAAGTGTCGTCCGAGGTGACTTGTTCTCCGAAAAGTTATCCCTTAAAGATTTCTTCGATGTCCTCTCAATCCGTCGACCCGAATTATCGGGCCTCTTCCAACTCTTCGGCGGTTCATCAACCATACAACTGCCTCCGCTGAAAGTTGCCGCGAAGTGCGTAACTGCTGTCCGTCAATTCGATTTACAATTGCCTTGGCGATTTGTCTTAATCAATTCTGAATATTGCAGCACCAAGGCTCGCTTGAGTAAGAAAGCGAAAACCCTTGATCCTCTGCGGATGTTGATCCGGAAAAGACCCGAGCAAACCCATGAAAATCCTGAAGTCACCAAAAATAGCTCGGCGAGTTGTACCGAGCGACATTGCTGATCCGCGAAACTGAACCGAGGCCCAAGTGGAAACCTCGCATCCTGCTCCACCGAGTCAGCCCGAGGCGGGTCGTAACTATTGAACCGCCGAGCAGTATGAAGGCACCAAGCCCAAAGAAGACCGCCAATCCGGCCAGCCCGGTCAAAAATGATGATGTTATTGTGGCGACGCATCGCTTCACCACTCCTGGCCAACCGGTCGCTTTAGCAAAACACAGCGCCAGGGCAGTCGCCACTATGAGTAAAGATAAAGGAAAACTGATCATCGACTACGACAACTTCTCTGCCCAAGAACTTTACTCCGAGTTTCTGAACCGGCTCTATACCAGCCGTGACTTTGAAGCTGGTCTGGTAAACCGTATGAAGGACCGCTATGAGGTAATGAATTATGTCTTTCTTGTACTTTGGCGGTATAGTAGCCCCCAAGGGTCGGTTCAACTTAGCATAGTTAAACCAGGACTTAACTTTGCATAAAGAACATACGCTTTAAACTGCAGTATTGTAGCCCCCAAGGGTCGGTTCAACTTAGCATAGTTAAACCGGGACTTAATTTCTGTATCCTCATAGCAAACTGAGATCAACTAGCCATTAGCCCCAAGTGCCAAGGTGAATATTTATATTGAGCTTGGGACTTTATAATGAAACAACTAACGTGCTCCTTTGTTACGTAATGAAATATACCACAAAACCGTGCAACTCAAGGACTGCGAGCCAATCTGAAACTCAACAAGCGAAAACCACTAAGGCCAGGGACGAATTGAAAACTGCCTTGGCCACTATGGAACAGTTGAAGGAGTGGTATAAATCGAGCGAGGCCAAGCTGGGACACCGAGAAGGCGGTTTGAAAAACGGGCGAAGAAGTGAAGCAGCCCTTAAACCGGTGACTGAAGAGCTTACCGGACTCAAGCGCCAAGTGCATGCCATGACCTCTGCCGTCTTTGGTAAGAAAATTTGCACTGATTATCTCAATTTTGATATTTCCGCCGGTTTAACCTGAGTTATGCGAAACCGTGCAGTAAGCGTATTGCGCATATGGGCTCGATGTGCGGAAGAAGCTCAAGGCCGCTTATACGCTGATTGAGCAGCTGTATACGGCGCCAGCGAGTCATATGTGCCACATCATACGACAACACGGCGCCGTCCTCGATCGAGAGACACCGACCGGCTGTCCATGGTTCCGGGCAGCTTGAAGAGTTGAAGCGATCCATGCGGCCGGCTGGCACCCTACTAGCTCGACTCGCGCCAAGGCGTGGATAGCGGATCTTGATCCGGTGACATAGCCAAGGGTTTCCCAGCCAAGAGAATGGTGAAGCCTTTGATAACGATGCCTCAAACGGATAACAAAGGAGATCGTCACCGGGCGAGTCAATCGGCAGCGAAGCCAACTGGCGGTTCACCGCTCTTTTATACGCAAATAACAAGCGGGTGGATTTTGTCATTCCTGAAGTGCGAGCCTTGTTCCTCCAATCCGTAAGCACACTTATGCCCCGACGTTGATCCGCTGGCTGATAAATGAAGAAGCTGTCTTCGGGCCTTAACCGGATTGACCGGTCTACCAATGACTTCCGGCTTTGGGTGATGAAGAGGAAGAAGTTGAACCGGCGCCAGCGCCTCTACCTCACGTCAACTCGGGCGAAGAAGCCTAATCCGTCAAGCGGGTGGCGCCTCGGGCTGCTAGTCATAACGCCACGCGAAACACCGGCCTTGGAAGGCTTTGTAATAGGATAGTCGGCACTTTGTTTTGAACAATGCCTTTATGACCTCGGTCGTATCCTTTGCATGGTGATACCGATCATCGTGGATTGATGAACCGTCAACTTAATTCGCTTGCAATCACAAATTCTTTAAACCGCCACGGCGGCTTGTGTCGCCAAATGCTTGTGACGCTTATATATATTTATATAAGAAAATATGGATGTATATGACCAAACTTTATGATACAAAAATACCGCCAGCGTCCGGGCACGCAGTTGGCTTAGCCAATCTTGAGGCGGAGGTTGTATAAACCATGACCATCAAAGGAGAAAACAACTCCCGTGCTTAGAATGCGGTTTACCGTGTAAACCGTGTCGGGCATAGCAAGCCCCCTGTTACCCCATAATGGGATGTTAACAGAAAAAATCAAACCGGAACAAAACCGCCGGATTAAAAAATAGACTTTATTCCGTGAACTGACAACCTGAATCCGGTTTAAAAAAGGTTGTCGGTTTAAGAAGGTAAATAAAACTCAAATAACTGGTACGAAAACCACATGGAAGCAAAGGCAATGATAAAAACCATTTGCAAGAAGAGGCTGTACTGAGCCTGATCAGATGGTGTTACCATGGTCGGACAGGACCAAGCTCCCCATAAGGTGTAGCGATGGTTCAAGGCAGCCAGGTCCCCAACTGAAATCGTGGCATTATGCCGATCAAGTGGCATGGCAATGGTTCGAGTTCACCAAGCCCCAAGTGATTCTATGGCCTTAGGCCGACCAAGAGGCGTGATCGGTTCAGACGTGACCATGTCCCCAAGTGATCTGGTGGCTTTACCCATCAAAAGGTGTAGCATTGGTTCGGACACGACCAAGCCCCAAAGTGACAAAACTTCAAAAGCAAGACCAAGGGTTAAACCGAGGCCGCTTTGCAACAACATCTCCATGTACCCAAACCGGACTTTTACGTAGCGGATACCCGCTTTAGCCGAGGATCCGGTTTATTGCTTTATTCATAATATATACATTGTCTTAATATGTACATAAGTGGAGCCGATGGCTCGGGTATAATAAGGCGAAGATGAGCTATGTTCCACGGCTGTTGGTCTCCTCTTTTAGCGTCGTGAGTCTTTTCGCTCTCGAACATCAATCGATAGTATGACCCGTTGTACAGATTCTTGCTGACCACAAAGGGCCCTTCCCAAGGTGGGGATAGCTTGTGCATATCTGTGCGGTCTTGAATGAGCGAAGCACCAAGTCTCCCTCCCGAAAGGTTCTTGTTCTAACCCACCGATCGTGATACCGACGAAGATCCTGCTGGTAAATCGCCGAACGAGCAGCCGCCATATCTCGCTCTTCATCGGTCGATCCAAATCGCCTGCCGTGCTGCCTCACTATCGGCCTCAACATAAGCCGCCACGCTGAAGCGAGTCATAGACGGATATCGCAGGAAGGACCGCCTCGCTCCATAGACCATAAAGAGCGGTGTGTATCCGGTGGATCTGTTAGGGTAGTATTGATACTCCATATCACAGATGGCAGCTCTTCTACCCAACAACCCGGCGTCCTCTCCAAAGGGACCATAAGCCGGGGTTTAATACCTCTCAAGATCTCCTGATTAGCTCGTTCCGCTTGACCATTGGACTGCGGGTGGGCCACTGAAGAAACATCAAGCCGGATGTGCTCTCGTTCACAAAACTCCTTCATGGCTCCCTTGGACAAATTGGTGCCATTGTCCGTGATGATACTGTGTGGAAACCCAAACCGGAAAATCACCTTTTTGATGAACTGAACCGCCGTGGCTGCGTCACACTTGCTAACAGGCTCAGCCTCAACCCACTTGGTAAATTTATCAACCGCCACCAACAGGTGGGTCTTCTTGTCCTTGGACCTTTTGAAAGGTCCAACCATATCCAACCCCCAAGTCGCAAACGGCCAAGTAATTGGAATCATCCTCAATTCTTGGGCCGGTACATGAGCACGTCTGGAAAACTTTTGGCAACCATCACATCGTCTCGACCAGATCTTCCGCATCAAGCATGGGCGGTCAACCAATAAAACCGTGGCGAACGCTTTGGCCACCAAGGATTTTGAACCGCGTGGTGACCACAATCCCTTCATGGATCTCACGCAATATCTCACGGCCTTCCTCGGGGACACACAACGCTGAAACGCCTACGACACCTTTGCAACGATGCAACTCGCCCTTATGTATGGTCATAGACTTAGACCGCGAACTATCTGTCAGACCAGCGTCTCATCTTACGTAACTCGCCCGGTTCATGTATGCCAAATAAGGGGCGTCCAATCCGAATGACATGCAAGGCCGCCACCAACCGAGCCTCCGGATCAGGAATAGCCAAATCAACTTCATCAGGAAGCTTAATCGACGGATTATGCGAGACATCAAGGAAGACATTAGGCGGGACGGTTTACGTTGAGAGCCCACCGGCTTAGAGCATCCGCCGCTTCGTTCTTCCGACGGTCCACATGGTCCACGATATCCTTTAAAATGTCCTGCAACAATATCCACCTCCCGACGGACGCAGCCATGAGTGGATCTTTGGAATCCCAAGTACGATACTTGCTTTGGGCCACCAAGTCCGAGTCACCAAAACACTTAACCCGCTTAGATTCATCTCCTTAGCCATCCGGAGACCATGGAGCAAAGCCTCATACTCGGCTGCATTGTTAGTACAGGGAACATTAAGCGAAAGAACGTAATGAAACTTGTCACCTCGTGGAGAAGTTAATACGACTCAGACCCGAGCCCTCAATTGCTGGACCCATCAAAGTGGATGGTCCAATAGGTATGATCCGGCTTTTCAGCGCTTGCAACTCCGTCCAATCATTAATGAAATCCACAAGTGCTCGAGACTTTACCGTCCGAGGCACATACCTCAAACCGTATGCCCAAGTTCTATAGCCCACTTAGCAATCCGCCGCCGCTTCCGGTTCAGATGATATCACCCAAAGGAGCTGAATCGACCACCGTGATGGGGTGCCCTTGGAAATATTGCTTCAGCTTCGAAACGCCATAAAAACTCCATATACCAGCTTCGCCAATGCGGATATCTTTGTTTAGACTCAATGAGGACCTCGCTGATGTAATAAACCGCCGTTGAACCGATACTCCTTCCCGCCTCCTTCCGCTCCACTACAATGGCTACGCTGACTGCTCGGCATTAGCAGCAACATATAACAGAGCGGCTCCTTGTCAATGGGAGCGGCGAGAACAAGCGGGTTGGCCAACTGCCGCTTTAAGTCCTCCAATGCTTCATCGGTGGTGAACTCGCATTTAACCGATCCGTTTTCTTCAAAGATCTGGTACAAAGGAATGGCCTTCTCTCCTAGGCGGCTGATAAACCGGCTTAGCGCAGCAATCCGACCTGCCAAACGTTGGACATCATTGATACACTTTGGCTTAGCCAGGGAGGTGATAGCTGTAATCTTCTCCGGATTAGCTTCAATTCCCCTGTTGGACACAAGGAAACCCAATAACTTGCCTGCCGGAACACCAAAAACACACTTGGCCGGGTTGAGCATCATCTTGTACACCCGCAAGTTGTCAAAGGTTTCTCTCAAATCCTCAATCAGTGTTTCCTTCTTCCTTGACTTAACCACAATATCATCCACATAAGCATGCACATTACGGCCGATCTGTTTATGCAAGCAATTATAGACGCAACGTTGATAAGTTGCTTGGGCGCTCTTGAGCCCAAAAGGCATAGATACATAGCGAAAGCTCCAAAAGGGGTGATAAACGCCGTCTTCTCCTGGTCCTTAACCGCCATCTTAATCGATGATATCCGAATATGCATCCAAAAACTCAAACGCCACAACCCGCCGTAGCATCAATAATCTGGTCAATACGGGAGGGCGAAGGATCTCTTTGGACAAGCCTTGTTAAGATCTGATAATCCACACACATGCGCCAAGTGCCATTCTTCTTAAGGACCAACACCGGATTAGCAAGCCACTCGATGGAAAACTTCAACGATAAACCCTGCCGCTAAGAGCACGGCAACCTCCTCTCAATGGCCTTGCGCTTTTCCTCGTTAAACCGGCGAAGAAACTGCTTACCGGTCTCTGTATTTGGGATCGACATTAAGAGTGTGCTCAACGAGTTCCTCGGTACACCCGGCATGTCGAAGGCTTCCATGCAAAATGTCCCGATTCTCACGGATGAACTCGATGAGCGCTTTCCTATTTAGGATCCAAGTTAGCACCGATGGTGAACTGCTTGGACGAATCGCCGGGCACAAAATCAACAAGTTTAGTCTCACCGCCGACTTAAACTTCAAATCCGGATCGTGCTCAGTAGTTGGCTTCTTCAACGGGGTCATATCCGCGGATCAACATTGTCTTTATAATACTTTAACTCTTGATGGCACAAACCGACTCGGCATAAGCCGTGATCACCTTCCTCGCACTCCAACGCAATCCGGCGGCTCCGTGAACCGTTATCGTCCCTTTGTGACCCGGCATTTTCAGCTGCAAATAAACATAACAAGGCGTGCCATAAACTTAGCATAAGCCCGGCCGCCCAAGCAGGCGTGGTAAGGGCTTTGGATTTTCACCACCTCAAACGCCAATGTTTCCGATCCGAGTCATGTTCATCTCCAAAGCTACCTCGAGCTATCTTACCGACCGGCACGCAGACTTGCGGGCACCACACCGTGAAATCTTGTGCTGGACGGCCGAGATGCCTATCCGTCAACCCCATCGTCGGAAGGTCTCGTAGTACGTGATGTTGATGCTGCTTCCTCCATCCATAAGCACTTTAGTGAACTTGTATCCTCCCACCGAGGTGCCACTACTAGGGCTAGCTGACCCGGATTGTAAACCCGGGAGGATGATCCTCTCTACTCCATACAATAGGCTGCTCGACCAGCGCAGTAATGCGGCGCGCCGTTCAACAACACCGACCGCCGCTCAAGTTTTCGGTCTCGTCTGTCCAAGCTGGTGGTAAAGACATGGTATCGCCCACCGCTCAACTGCTGGATTACTTTGGTAACCCATTGCTGCTGTTGTTGATTGTAACCCCCTTGGTTCTGATTATTCTGATTGTTTTGATTGTCTTGCCCTCCCGGATTACCACCAAACCCTGGGTCGGAACTTCCTCCACCGTAACCCGGGGCGGACCCTGAACCGCCGCCGGGCCCTTGATCATACGGGAAAGCATTAGAATTTTTGAACTCCTGCATAATATAACAATCTTTCCAGAGGTGGTTCGCCGGTGTCTCCTTCGTCCCATGCTTCGGACAAGGTTGATTCAATAGGTAATTCAAACGCTCCGGATTGTGACCTTGTGCACCGCCCCGGTTTGACTGCCTACCTTTGCACCGCTGACCCTTGTCCTGCGCGTTGGTGTTGGCTATGAAGCCCATGTTACCGTTAGCCTTACGCTTGTTTCCCCCATTGCCTGCCAAATGATGTTGCTGGCCTCTGGAGTTGCTATTCTGCTTTCCCTTCCCTACTTCGTCATCCTCAGACTCGGGATCCTTGGTACTATCAGAATCAGCATACTTTACCAAAACGCCCATGAGCGTGCCCATGTCATTGCAAAACGCTTCATGCGACTCCAGCTTTAACTTCAACAGTTCGAACCGCAATTGGCTTCTAGGGTTAAGATAGCGGAATCAGGGTTGATCCGATGCGATGAATGTAAAACCTCAAACATAGCGCACCCAATGTGTTGTTGATTCTCCCTCGCTCGACACAAGCCGCCAAATCCACCACAGCATATGGGCTGTTTACAGTGTCTTTGAAATTTTGAATGAACCGGTCCGTGAATCGAGTCCACAAACTAACCGAGTTGGGTGGCAAATTTTTCAACCAAGTACGGGCCGTACCTTCCAACATCATGGTGAAATACTTCGCACACGCAGCTTCGTCCACATCCAGCATCTCCATGGCCATCTCATAGCTTTCTATCCACGCTTCTGGAGCCAAATCGGCGGTGTAATTGGGCACCTTGCGGGGCCCCTTGAAGTCCTTAGGCAAACGCACATTGCGTAAAGCGGGGACGAGGCAAGGCACCCCCAATGATCCGGACATGACCCCCGGTTCGAAGATGGTCGGACGAACCGGCGCGAGCTGATGGTCCTCATGTTGCGCTGCTAACTCGGCCTCCCTGCGTGCTCTGGCCCGTCCACCACCACTTGAGCGCCTTCGCCACCACCGGGTTGTTGCTCGAGGCGGACCGCGCGCGTTGCTTGACACGGCGGTTCATCTGCGCGCCGGCTATAACTCCGGCTTGGCGGGGGTGGAGTGGATCCGATCCCGATCGTGTATGAATATGCTTCCTGAGCCGTGGCCGTCCGAGGAGATCTTGACCCGGCGGGTTTCTACCTTTGTGGTGAATCGCCCTCGATCGGAATCGCCTCAATCGCGCCGCAGCCGCGACAAGGTTATCCATCGGGTTGGAGTAGTGACCCGGCGTGCGCAGCACATGCGCGCGGTGTGATGGCGAGGCAGGTCTATCACACGGGCTGAACGGCGCCGGCCGTCCAGTGCTTCGGCGGTTTACCACCGTGGCGGATTACCGTCCCTGCCCTCGGGTATTGAAGAGCTCTTTCCTCGAAGATCGAAGGCAAACGGGATCTGTACTTCCTTTTCATGACTTCATGTGATGACTCGATCCAAAGCATGAGCCTATAAGCTTGTGCATCCAAAGCGCCCGTTCGCCGCCATCCTCACGTCCGCGGCTGCCGATCCGCCTTAGCTTTAGCGATCTGTTCTTCACCCTTGCAATCTCTGCGTTGTGCAGGTCCTGATCCGCCGGGTTAGCCTCCGCCATGGCGCGCAGCAATGCGTCAAATAACTCGATAGAACTTGAGCGGCGGGCGACAGGCCTCCTTCCGCTGCCACCACCGCTGCTGAACCGGCGACGATAGGCGCCATGGGTCGAAGAGTGAGCGCCGCCAGTACCGCCATGAAAATCCCAACCCGGCTGGGCAGATCAAAGGAGTCCGGAATACTCTCTCCGTCGGAACAGCCCCGATCTGCCATCTTGCACCTGGTACAAAGACTCGGTTTCTCCGGCGGATGACTCGTCGCCGAGTAGACAACGGTTTCACGCCAGATGCTGATCCGCCCTCATAGTCTCCGTGGACGACTCCCACGAAGCACGCTGACAGCCGGTTTAGCGGGCAGGAATCTTCTTCGCCTCGCTGAGCCGTCTCGACGGGTCGGTGCAGATGCCGGCCCAGCCCCAGCTCGCCGATCTTGCCGATGAAAACGTATGCCACCAAAGGGGACCCGGTACCAGATTAATCGAGCCGGCCTCGGGCCCCAAATCAAGCATCGTCGATGTAGAGTTTACCGCGACGACTCTTGGTCATCCGCCCACAAGATAGCCTTCGAGTCCTTCGAACTTGCCCTCTAAGATCATCAAACCGTCGTGGCGATAGCCCCACGGTGGCGCCAACCGTCGTGGAATTGTCACGGCAGATGTCCTCGTGAAAGGACTTAGTCGCAGGCCATCGTGCGGGTTAACTTAGAGGGTTAAAGCGGACACAAAGACACGGGAGTTTATACTAGTTCGCCCCTTCGATGAAGGAAAAGCCTACGTCTAGTTGTGATGGGATTGATGTGATTTCGACGACTAGGGAGCAATAGCTTCGCCTAAACCTCGAATTGTCTGTCCTCAATCCGCCGCCGGGTCGTCCCCTTATATACACGGGTTGACGCCCGGCCGGTCTACAGAGTCCCGATCCGGCTCATACAAGTGTCCGGCTCGGTCTCTTCTCTCTTATCTTATAGCTCAAGTTACAAGATTAAGGTGGTTTACATGACTGGACCCTAATCCATCTCTGGGCTTTGGGCCTCCTCCGTGGGCCCTGATTATGGACGAGGGTAACCCGGCCCCTTCAGGGCGGTTTACATTCGGTAGTTATATCCCCAACAGATGGTGTAGATGTTCTCTTCTTCTTGGACTCCTCCTCGATGAATGTGTAGCTCCGCTCACACCTATGTAGGCACACGAGAGAGGGGTCAAGTAGTATACCATCCTCGAGAGGTACAAGTGGACACGTGTAAAGAAGATGATTCACCTTTGTATGTATGAAGTAGATGTTGCACGTGTCACTTACCAAATGGACTATTGACGTGGTGATGTCCATAGGATGCTCCGCGTCACTTGGCCAAGTGCCAATGGAGGTCTTGGGCAAGGAGGGTGTAAGGCGAATTTATTCATGTATTTCAGAGTTACATATCTGTCCTCCCTCGATTCCCCTGCCCATCTCCACTCTATTCTCTGAATGCGCACCTTGCGCTGATTTTTGTTCTCCCTACCATGCTTGGCTTTGTCAGGGGTACTGTAGTGGAATTGTCACGGCAGATATCCTCTTGCAAGGACTTAGTCGTGGAGCCATCGCAACTAGGAAGCTTAAAGGGGTTAATCGGGACAAAGGACACGAGAGGTTTTATACTAGTTCGGCCCCTTACGGTGAAGGTAAAGCCTACGTCTAGTTGGGTTGGTATTGCTTGAGGTTTCGATGACCAGGGAGCGAGATCGCTATGCACGGTTCTCGATTGGTTGTTTCTTGCCCTAAGCCGCCAATCGTCCCCTTATATACGGGTTGGCCTTGTCGCCTTACAGAGTCCCGGCGGCTTATAAACAATGTCCGCTTGGTGACTAGTCAAGTCTACCTTATGATACAAGTCATGCCATTATGGCGGTTTACTACAACGCAGACCTTAAGTCGCTTTGTGGGCCTTAGGCCCCAATGTTGACGCCATCTTCACGCTTGGACTTGGGCTTACATCAGTAATCTCTTTACGTAACCCGGCCCCACACAGGCGGCTTACACAAATAGTTATATCCCCAACATTAGGCCCCAGTTGATTTGAACCTGTTCATGTCAATCTTAAAATAACAAAGCATAAATCTTCGGTCTTGATT
Organism: Aegilops longissima; assembly: GCA_021605205.1. Classification (NCBI taxonomy): domain Eukaryota; kingdom Viridiplantae; phylum Streptophyta; class Magnoliopsida; order Poales; family Poaceae; genus Aegilops; species Aegilops longissima. The sequence goes on along the minus strand of CM038677.1, from coordinate 523,630,489 downwards.
GCACAAAAGACTTTCTTTAACCCGCCATGACGTCATTCTTTGGATCCGTGTTAACCCGTCATGGCGTCATCTTTTCTTTTACTCGCCGTATCGCCCAGCGGATCTATGTCTTTATTGTCCGTTCCGAATTGAGGCGTCGGGGCGCTGGATAATAATTCTTATCTCCTCGTTTCCCGTGCCATCTCAGTTATGCTCTCCTTATAAATAGGCGCGACCTAGGTTTCATTTTCACCCTTCCAGTCGTCTTCTTCCTCTTGCCTCCTCTCGAGCTCCGCCGCCGCCGCCGTCAAGCTTCTCGTCTTCACCGACCCAGGCCGCCGCATCAACCTGAATCGGACCAGAAACACGTCGGCGAACCTCCGCAGCTCCTCCAGACCTGTAAGTTTCCTTTCCTTCCCTGCCTAGATCTGCATTAGATCTTCTTCGAGTTCGTCGTAATTCATCACCATTAGAGCCATTTCCTTGTTAGTTTTTCCTCCTAGATACCACTTCCGATCGAGAATGATATAAAACAGCTGCGGTAGTTGTTTTCGCCCTTATCTTGGATCTGAAGCAGATCTTTTCTCTCTATGAAGGCCTTATTCAAGCCTATGAGCGATCTGCGTCGGTTTTAGGTCTAGAAAAACTTCTTATCGTAACAGCCCTTTGATCTCAAATCATAGCGAGAAGATTATGAAACCTGTTTTTATCACCCGGAAGACTTCTTATGTTAAATGCCTTTAACATAACTGTCGAATATCCGGCTTAAACGTATTCCACTTGATCTGTGAACCTTGGCGCCTTCTCAGGTCTTTAAAACTTTTGAACTATTGCTAACACTCGTGGCGGCTTAAATAATGTTGCTCAATTATCCTTATGTCATTAGGCCCCTTTAAGCCGCTACCTTGATAATTTGGATATTTTCTTCGGGTTAAAATTTAAGCGGAACTTCTTATTTTGTAATAGGCCAATCTGTTGTCATGGCGCCTAAGTCGACCAAAGCTCTGTAACCTGCAATCTGGGTCCCATCCACTTGTCACTAAAAAGCAAACTGGCTGAATTTGTGAAGTCGGCCATTTGCCAAAGAAGGAAGTCATGTCTTATCGCGTCCTGACCCATCTGAAGAAAGCCTCAACCCAAAGAAGGCGAGGTAATAGTTTTCACGGATCACATGGTAGGGATTTGCCCTCCCTACTCGAAGTTCTTCGAGAGAAGTTTTAAATTTCTTTGACCTTAGACCTCAAGACATTGGACCCAATTCCGTGTCCAATCTTTGCAATTTCAAGTCTTCTGTGAGGTGTACACTGGAGAGGAGCCAAGCCTGCTCTTATTCAGAGAACTGTTTTACTTGAACCGGCGAGCAGCGCGCAATGGGCGAGTCTTGAACTTGGCGGTATCTCGATCCAATGACGGAGACTATCTGTTTCCTTATGCTGAGCTGCCGAGTCACCCCAAATATTGGAACCAGTCATGGTTCTATTGTCAGGATACTTCTCCGGCTGATGAGCCGCCTCTGCCCGGCTTTCGCGCCTTGAGCCTTGAGTCCAACCATCCGCTGGCGGATAAAGCGACATTGTTGAGCGTCGCCGCTCAACCCCACCATCAAGAAGATTAAAGCTCTTCTGGGAAATGGTTTAAACGGCATTGACTTGGTCCGGGTCTGGGTCACTTGGCGTATACTCCCATTAAGCCGCCGCTCGCTTAATGTGCACCTATCTGAGCGAAACAGAATGACCCAATCGCCACAGCTCGACGACTTACGGATGACGTGGCAGATGCTACAACCCGATCCTTCGTCAAGGAGGGTATTGTTATCAACAACACCTTCGGGTTACTTCCCTTCTGCAAAAAGAACCCGACCCCTGCAGTAAGTTACCAATCTTAATAAATACTCTTTAATATGTTTACCTCCTTGTACTTATAATTCCTTATCTTTCCCACAGACCAGTGATGATTTCTGGAAAGTCAAATATGACCATGAGGCCGCCCAACAAGCCAGAGCAGCCAAGAAAAATGAAAGGAAAAACGCCAAGACAGGGACTTCAAAAAAGAAGAAACCCAACGCCTCTGAATTTCTCAAATTGGATGACTCTTCTTCAGATGAGGAATAGGTAATCCCTTATTCTCTTTAACTCCTTTGTTACTATTTTATTGATATTTCCGCCTTTCAGGAAGACACTGGAAACAGCCAAGCTCATGGCGAAGAGGTAACTATAATTTCCTCCGACTCAGAGCCTTTGCCAAAGCACAAAACCCGGCGGGTGACCCAGAAAGTAAGATTTTCACATCCCTTAGCTTATCAAGATCCTCAATTTCTTTCGAAGCAACAACAGCTTGAGAACCGGAGGCAAACCCGGACAAGTAAGGATGTAGAGCTCTCTTTCGGCTTACCTGACGTAAGCAGGAAGCGTCGAACTGAGGTCATCTCCGTTTTGCGTTCTGTTTATCCTTTGGCGGGTTTAATTCGTCAACCTCTTAATTCATCTGACTCCAATTATCAGGATACCTCTCCTCCTTCTGGCGAGTCTATGCAATCCAACATGTCGGCCTTCAAGACTGCCCTGGGTAATGTACCTTTGTTATCCTCATGCTTTGCCTTACTCATATTTTGTACTCATCCCTTTGTTTTATTCACAGTGTGCAGGCGAAGCCCAGTAAGAGGGCAAAGAAGAATAAGCCGATTGAAGACCCGGCAACAACGGGCGGAACCGGAACCACCGCCCTCGATGCTTCTACTCATCAACCTCCTCTGAGCGGCCCATGAAATTACGACACCATCTTGACCCGCCTCAAGAAGGCACTCTTGATAACTCCGATAAACCGGAAATTCCTAGCCCGGTCCGGACGGGTGAACGGAAGTTGAATTCTTGAAAAGCCAAGATATGTTGAGCAGGCGACCTCTTTTATTCTTGCTAGGTGTACCACTAAGGAAGAACTTGTCAAAAGCCGGAAGACCAAACAGGACATCGCTGATTATGCCCACCTAAGCATTGGTGATATAGTCTCAGGCTATCTAAATCAAGTGCATAACAGCCACGACCTGGAAATTGACATGGTGAAACAGATACAGCATAAATCTGAGGTATAACTTATATTATTTCTCCTGAATCTTACTTCTTGTACCAGCCCCAAGTCTCACTTATAGGTAAATATGACATAGACTTGAATCTTTGCTTCTTGTTAGCTCACCCGGTTTACAAGAAAGTATATTTAACCCGCTGTAATATAGCAACTTTTAAAGAAGCAATACACATTAGCCCCCAAGTGTCAAGTATTTTTACTTGTAAAGTGCTTGAGACTTTAATATACATAATCGACATTATAAAGTAAAATTTTCTTCACATACATTAGCCCCCAAGTGTCAAGGGTCTTTACTTGTAAAGTGCTTGAGACTTTAATAATACTACCATAACCTTACTTGTAACCGGCGTTATGCGAGGTCTCCACCAGTCAATTCGAATTGCAGATTGCTGACCTGAAGACCCGGCTGGCGGCCCAAGACCTTGAGATTCAAAAAGCCGACTCCAAATTCGCATTCAGCATCTCTGAGCAAGAAAAGTTGAAGAAGGATTTTGACGCGAAGAAGAAGGCCCGGGCGGATGAAAAATCTTCACTTGTGACCCGGGCCGAGACAGCAGAAGCAGCTCTTGCCGAAGCAACTGCCGAATTGTCCGGCTTAAAGCACCAGATATCCCAAATGGTCTCAGCAATTTTCGGTAAGTTACTATGTGTAACTTTTGAACATCACCATGATTCATTTGATAACTGTTTGGATATGATCTCCGGCAATCTTATATGCATAAGCGCAGGTCCGGGAGTACCAACCTGAAGCGGAATATCTTGATCAAGCTTAAGGCGGTGTACACTCTAGTGGAACAATTGTACACGGGTCTAGCGATGCTTTGGCCGTTGTGGCTTTATCAAATGATACTCCTTATCTCCTGCAGGATGTGCTCAAGCGGCTTGCCGTGTTACCTCAACAGATTCAGGAGTTAAGGCGAGCATCTGGTAGGCGGGGCCATAGCCGCTTGGCCGGGCCAAAGCATTGGCTCGAGCTAGACTTAGGCGATGTTGCTCTTGGATATCCTAGCTTAAGGAGGGCGGCTCTGCATTCAATGAATCAGACTTCACCACATGTGAGAGTCGTGCGTCCTGTAGCCACCATCGCCGGCAATGATATTGATCTTACAAAGTACCAGCGGGTTATGACAACGAAAACCGGAGGATTCCAACTCCGCATTATGATGATGTCGGCTGATCCCTCCAACTCGTAAGCATACCTTTGCTCCGAAGTTGACCCGCCATTTAATAGATGATGAAGCTGAATTTGAAGCCTTAAGCGGCATTGACTGGACCTCGTCAACCTTCTAGGACAAAGCAGCAGACGAAGAGGCGGAGAAGGATAACCCGGAGTCATCAAGTCCACCAAAGGAGTAACCCGCCTGGCACTAAGTCTTTGAAAAAAAATAATGCCTCATCATTCAGACTCGGGGAGTCTTGTAATAGGGTAGAAACACTTCTTAACTCTATCATGCCTTTGCGCATGTTTGTGGTGCTAACAATGTCTCAAGCCGCTATTGTTGTGCCTTTGCCGGCTTGCTTGAATTGCTTCTTAACATCCAAAAGCTTTTTGCTTTACCACATGTATAAAACAAAAATTCCTTTGGCATCTCACCACATCCGGGTCATGTAAAATAATATTAACCGGAGTATGAACCAAAACATCATAAGTATCGGCCGGTTTAAAGGCGTACATTACCGGCTTACATTCCAAAAAAAGCAGAGCAGAGTTACACTTAACTTCGAAAATTGGCACATATAATGTTTACACGCCCTTAATATTATTCACTCTTATAGAATAAGCTAAACCTAATTTTCAAAGGCCTCTGATTGAATCGATCGGTAGAACCGTTCAAAGGGTTAAGCTAAGATTGGATACGATCATATAGCCCCAATGGCTTTGGCGATGCCGATCAAGTGGGTATCGACAGCTATGTTCTCTTTAGTTCGAATCGACCTATGTTTGAACAGGAAGCCCCAAGTGACCATGAGAGTTGTTTAATGGCGCTGATTGAATCGATCCACGTCGGACCCAAAGAGGTTAAGCTATGATTCAAATATGATCAAAAGCCCCCAAGTGGGTTTGGCGGTGTGCCAATCAATTGGGTATCGACAGCTATGTTCTCTTTGGTTCGAATCGACCTATGTTTGAACAGAAGCCCCAAGTGACCATGGCTTGATTCAGATATGATCATAAGCGGACCAAAGGGAAAACCAGATTGAGATATGATCCGCTCCTATTAGTCGTTTCCACCACACAGTAAAGAAGACACATAAACCTTGTAGGATGGAAAGGAAAGAGGTCACCTTTATTGCTTTATATAATATATACATTGCTAAAAAGAAAAACAAATATACTTTGAAAGCGGTGGCTTAAGTATAGTAGGGCGGAGATGTGCTATGTTCCACGGCGGCGGTCTCTTCCTCCGACTTACGTGAGTCTTTGTGCTCTCGAACATCAATGAGGTAATATGACCCGTTGTTGAGATTCTTCTTGACCACGAAGGTCCTTCCCAAGGAGGGACAGCTTGTGCATATCAGATTGATCTGGATGAGCGGAGCACTAAATCGCCTTCTGGAAAGTTACGCTTCTAACCCGGTGGCTGTGATAACGGCGCAAGTCTTCTTCAGTAAATCGCCGGCGGGCTATTGCCAAGTCTCGCTCTTCATCCAACAAGTCAAGTGCATCTGACGAGCTTTTCATTATCAGCCTCAACGTAAGCCGCCACCGGGGTGAATCATGCGGATGTCACTTGGCGAGAACCGCCTCTGCTCCGTACACCATGAAGAAAGGTGTATAACCAGTTGACTGTTAGGCGTTGTGTTGATGCTCCATAGCACGGTAACTCCTCCACCCAACAACCCGGAGTTATTGTAAGGGAACTAAGAGCGAGGTTTGATACCTTTCAAGATCTCTTGATTAGCTCTTTCTGCACGACCATTAGGCGGGGGTGAGCAACAGCGAAACATCAAGCGGATGTGCTCTTGTTGTGAGAACTCTTCCATGGCACCCTTGGAGAGATTAGTACCATTATCGAGTTATAATCTTGTGCGGAAAACCAAAGCGAAAGATCACCTTTTGATAAACTGAACCGCCGTGGCTGCATCACACTTCTTGACGGCTCTGCTTCAACCCACTTGGTGAATTTATCCACTGCCACCAGCAGTGTGTCTTCTTATCTTTAGACCTTTTGAAAGGTCCAACCATATCAAGCCCCAGACGCAAGCGGCCAAGTAATCGGAATCATCCTCAATTCTTGAGCGGCACATGAGCTCGTCGTGAAATTTTGACATCCGTCACATTTCTTGACGGATCCTCCGCATCGGCATGGCCGTCGACCAATAAAAACCATGACGAAAAGCCTTGGATACCAGAGACTTTGAACCGGCATGATGCAATCACCTTCATGAATCTCACGAAGTATCTCCTGACCCTCCGTAGGTGATACACAACGTTGAAACACCCCAGTGACGCTGCGGTGATGCAACTCGCCATGAACAATCGTCATGGATTTGGACCGCCTGATGATTTGTCTTGCCAAGGTCTCGTCCTCAGGCAACTCTCCCCGGGTCATATAGGCTAAGTATGGAACCGTCCAGTCTGGGATGGCATGGAGAGCCCCCACCAGCTGCGCCTCCGGGTCTGGCACTGCAAGCTCTTCCTCTGTAGGCACTCTGACAGAAGGGTTATGCAAAGTGTCAAGAAAAGTATTAGGCGGCACCGGCTTACGCTGAGACCCCAACCGGCTTAAAGAATCAGCCGCCTCATTCTTCCTTCGATCAATGTGCTCTACTTGATAACCTTTGAAGTGCCCAGCCACCGCATCAACTTCACGATGATAAGCCGCCATAAGGGGATCCTTAGAATCCCGTGCACACCTATTGAGCGACGAGGTCAGAATCGCCCAAGAATCTTACCGGCTCAAATTCATCTCTTTGGCCATCCGGAGGCCATGGAATAAAGCCTCGTATTCAGCTGCATTGTTAGTACAGGAAACATAAGCGGAGCACATAACAAAATTTGTCACCTCGGGGAAGTTAAAAGCGACTCCAGCCCGAGCCTTCAAACTACTGGACCCATCAAGTGAATAGTCCAATCGTGTTATCAAGCTTCTCCTCTGGTGCACTGCAACTCTGTCCAATCATTGATAAAGTCCACTAGGGCTTGAGACTTGATAGCTGTCGCTTGGCATATACTTCAAACCGTGAGGCCCAAGCTCGATGGCCCACTTGGCAACTCGTCTGTGGCTTCCTGTTACGGATGATGTCTCCCAAGGGGCTGAACTTACCACAGTTATAGGATGACCGGAAATCTTGCTTTAGCTTCGACTTGCCATGAACACCCCATAAACAAGTTTACGCCAATGCGGATACCTTTGCTTGGACTCTATGAGCACCTCAGCGATGTAATAAACCGGCGCTGAACTGGATGCTCCTTGCTAGTCTCCTTCGCTCCACCACAATGGCCACACTAACAAACGTGAGTTAGCAACAACATACAATAGCAATGGCTCTTTATCAATCAGACTGCGAGAACGGCGGCTCAGCCAATTGTCTCTTTAAATCTTCAAAGGCAGCATCAGCAGCCTCCTCGAACAAAGGTGTCTGTTTTCTTCATCATCGATATAGCGGTGAGCCTTCTCCCTAGCCGCTTATGAATCGGCTTAAAAGCAACAACGCGACCTGCCAGTCGCTGAACATCATTGATGCACACCGGTTTAGCCAGAGAGGTAATCGCCTTGATATTCTCTGGGTTAGCTTCAATGCCCCTGTTTGAGACCAGGAATCCCAAAAGTTTGCCTGCAGCTACACCAAATACACACTTGTCCGGGTTAAGCATCATCTTATAAACCCGGAGATTATCAAAGGTTTCCTTTAAGTCGGAGATCAAGGTTTCCTTCTCTCTGGACTTCACCACAATGTCATCCACATAAGCATGAACATTGCGCCCAATCTGATTGTGGAGACAATTCTGCACACACCGCTGATAAGTCGCCTGGGCACTCTTGAGCCCAAACGGCATAGACACATAGCAGAAGGCTCCAAATGGAGTAATGAAAGCCGTCTTCTCCTGGTCCTTAACTGCCATCTTGATCATGATAACCAGAGTAAGCATCCAAAAACTCAACCGCTAGCAACCCGCTGTAGCATCGATGATTTGATCAATGCGGGCGAGCAAAGGATCAATAGGACAAGCTTTATTTAGGTCCGTGTAGTCCACACACATCCGCCAGTGCCGTTCTTCTTGAGCACAAGCACCGGGTTAGCCAACCACTCGGGTGAAAAACTTCCACGATGAACCCGGCCGCTAAGAGCCGGCGACCTCCTCCCTATAGCCTTCGCCTTTCCTCATTGAATCGCGGAGAAACTGCTGACCGGCTTATATTTTGGATCAATATTAAGAGTGTGCTCGCGAGTTCTCTCGGGACACCGGCATGTCGGAAGGTTTCCATGCAAAGATGTCCGGTTCTCACGGATGAACTTCGATGGTAGCGCTTTCCTATTTGGGATCAAATTGGTGCGATCTTGAACTGCTTGGAAGAGTCGCTTTGGGTGAAGTCAACCAGTTTTGTCTCGTGACCGACTTAAATTTCAGCGCCGAGTCTTGCTCTGTGGTTGGCTTCTTCAAAGAGGTCATATCTGCCGGGTCAACATTAGTTTGATAAAACTTCAGCTCCTCTTCAGCACAAACGGATTCAGCATAAGCCGCATCGCCTTCCTCGCACCTCAAGGCCACCTTTGACTCCCATGCACGAGTGATGGTGCCCTTGTAACCCGGCATCTTGAGCTGCGGATAAACATAACGGCCGTGCCATAAACTTGGCATAAGCGGCCGTCCAAACAGGCGTGATATGGGCTCCTGATTTTGACTACCTCAAGCGTCGACTTCTCAGCCACGAATCATATTCGTCTCCAAAAGCCACTTCCAGCTCGATCTTTCCAAAGGGATATGCCGACTTACGGTACCACCCATGAAAAACGGTGTTAGGCGTCCTCAAGTCCTTATCGGTCCAGACCCATACGGCGAAAGGTCTCATAATAGAGAATATTGATCTTGCTTCCGCCGTCCATGAGCACCTTAGTGAATTTATATCCACCAACCCGAGGGCCACCACCAAGGCCAAGCGACCGGGTTATCAACCCGGAGGGTGATCTTCTCTACTCCAAATGATAGGCTGCTCGACCACCTCGGATAACGAGGAACCGCGGTTCAGCGAATTCACAGCCCTTTATGAACCTTCGGTCACGTTTACACAAGTTAGTGGTAAACACATGGTATTGCCCACCGTTCAACTGTTTTGGATGGCTCTAATAACCTGACTGCTGCTCTTGCCGTCCTCCTTGACCAGATTGCTGCTGATTATAGCCACCTTGACCACCTTGAAAACCGGAACTTGAGCCGCCACCCGGGCCATGGAAACCACCTGCTCCTGAACCGCTGCCTGATCCGTGATTGCCATCAAACATGTTTGAATTCTTGAAAGCCTTCATGATCGCGATCCTTCCATAAGTGGGTGGCGAGGATTTTCCAGTACCGTGTATTGGACAAGGCTCATTGAGGAAGCTGTTCGAGAGAAGGACTTGAGCCACCGGATCGAGGGTGCTCTCCCTTACGCTTCTTGTTATTACCTTGGGCATTAGCATTGTCCTGGCAACGCTGGGTTACCGTCCGGCTTCGCTTGTTGCCACCTTGACTTACTGGGTGATCTTCTTGACCCTTTCCGTTGCCGTTCTTCTTTCCTTTCCTGTCTTTTCCTCCTCGAGCCGCGGGATCATCGGTAATATCGAGAATCGGCATATTTAACCAAAGCCGCCATCAGCGTACCCATGTCATTGCAATCACGCTTAAAAGCGCCTTCTTCCTTCAGACACAAAGCGACAATTACGATGGAGCATAAGTACCCTTGAGCGGCGTCCATCTTATCGAGATGAATGTATTATTTCCTTGACCCGCGCACCCAATGAGTTGTGGACTCACCCTCCTCCTGCTTACAATTGGTCAAGTCCACAATGGACATAGATTGCTTGCAAGTATCCTTAAAGTTCTGGATAAACCGGGCCTTTAACTCTGCCCATGAACTGATGGAATTGGGAGGCAAACTTTTCAACCAAGATCGGGCCGTTCCATCTAACATCATGGTGAAATACTTAGCCATTGCCGTGTCGCTGACTTCCAATAACTCCATGGCCATCTCATAACTTTCAATCCATGCCCCCGGCTGTAAGTTGGCCGTGTAATTCGACACCTTTCGAGGTCCCTTGAAATCCTTGGGCGAGCGCACATCTCGCAGAGCGGCACCGGACAAGGGACACCACGGTTCTAGTGGCCACCCTGCTCCAACGAAGTCACTTTGGATACTCGGGGAGATCATCATATGCCGTCTGCTGAGCCGCTAATTGAGCCGCCCGTTCATCCTCCCCGGCATGTCGATCCTGCACGGGTTATAGCCGTCGGTTTGGTTGCGACGCTGGGCATTGCTTGATAAAGCTTCGACTCCATGTACTGCTTTGTAACTTCGGACTCCGGTTTGGGCGAGGTGCTATCCAAGGCTGAGGAGTGGAATGAATCTGTCCCTGCTTTGTAAGAATAGGTCTCTTCTTTGTGCCAAGGCCGTCGAAGAAGATCCCTAACACTCGGGTTTCCACCGCCGTCGGTCATCACCATCTACTGGAAGAGCCACCAGACGCGCCGATGCTGCTATCAAGTTCTCCATGGGGTTGGAAAAGTGGCCCGGAGGTGTCGGTATGTATCGGGGCGGGGCCATGCTCCCGTGAAGAGGTGCCATCTCTTGAGGCTGAACCGGCCCTCCAGCTTCGGGTGTCATAACTAGATTGGCTTCGGGCGGATTGCTAGGACCAGCTCCGGGTGTCGTGAAAAGATTCCGAGGATCGTAAACCGGAGGCAGACGGGACTGGGTCTTCTGATGTCTCCTTCTCATCACCTCATTGGACGCATTCAGACTCATGTTAAGCTGGAAAGCCTCTGACTAGAGTCGCTGCGCCCGTGCATCCAAAGCCACCCGTTCCGCAGCTAGTCTGGTGTCCTCAGCCGCCAAGGCCTCCTTGGTCAGGGCTATATCCTCACGCACTTTTGCCACCTCCGCGTTATGCTCATCTGGATTTGCAGGAATAACCGTGGTGGTTAACAGGGCCGTCAACTTGTCCATAAGATCTATTAGCACCTGAGCCGGCGGGCGCGCGGGGCCTCCTGCCCCGGCGGCTCCTGACCCGGATGTTATTGCTGTCGCAGCCGTCGAGTTATGGCCGGGTTGGGTACCGGTCATGAAGACTCCTGCCCAGCTTGGCGGCTCATAGCAATCCGGAACGCTAGAGTCGTCAGAACAGCCCCCAAGCATGCCTTATTGGACCTGATACAGAGAGTCTGTTGAACCGTAGGACGAATCATCATCTAATGGGACGGCTGTCTCTTCTCCACCTTTAGATCCTTCAGAAAGTGCCTCTCCGTGAATACAACCCACAAAAGCACACTTCATGGTAGGTTGAATCCGGGCGGATCTCACACGCTGAGTCGTCTCAATGAGGTCGGTGCAGCTGTCCGGCTCGGGGCCCGGCTCACCAATCCGGCCGATGAAGACATGGATTCCGCCAAAGGGGACCCGGTACCCGTACTCAATTGAGTCGGCCTCGGGGCCCCAGCCTTCGTTGTCGATGTAGATCTTGCCGCGACGACTCTTGGTCATCCGGCCCACTGCGTATCCCTTGAGCCCTTCGAAGCTGCCCTTCAAGAACTCAAACCCACCGTGCGCTGGCCCCACGGTGGGCGCCAACTGTCGTGGAATTGTCACGGCAGATATCCTCTTGCAAGGACTTAGTCGTGGAGCCATCGCAACTAGGAAGCTTAAAGGGGTTAATCGGGACAAAGGACATGAGAGGTTTTATACTAGTTCGGCCCCTTACGGTGAAGGTAAAGCCTACGTCTAGTTGGGTTGGTATTGCTTGAGGTTTCGATGACCAGGGAGCGAGATACGCTATGCCTGGTTCTCGATTGGTTGTTTCTTGCCCTAAGCCGCCAACAGGTCGTCCACTTATATACACGGGTTGACGCCCTGTCGCCTTACAGAGTCCCGACCGGCTTATAAACAATGTCCGGCTCGGTGACTAGTCAAGTCTACCTTATGATACAAGTCATGCCTTTATGGCGGTTTACTACAATGGGCCTTAAGTCGCCTGTGGGCCTTAGGCCCCAATGTTGAGACGCCATCTTCACGCTTGGACTTGGGCTTCTGTCTGGTAATCTCTTTACGTAACCCGGCCCCACCTGGGCGGCTTACACAAATAGTTATATCCCCAACAGGTACAGTATTCCTCATAGATGTCATCTGGGATCTCGAAAGCAGTATTGAACTTTGGTCCCTTGCCTCCCTTCTGAGGTCTTTTGTCATCAGCCATTTTCTTCAGCTGAGGATTTTGGACAATATAATTCTTTGACGAGGCATGCAATTTGTTTTCGAGGAACGCTGCAAATGAGTTAAGTTGATGAGAACCTAGAGATTCAGCAGCGGACATGTGTACCTGTGAACAGAGTATAGGTGCGAAGAATTTGGAGAGGTCATATGTGTTCTTAGAAGTTTTGCAAAAGAATCAAGTTTGAGGAATTTGACTAGGAGTGTCTTGAGGAATTTCACTAAGTGGTCTTTCACTTTGGTCCCAGAGTTGTATAGATTAAAAATCCACACAACTAACGAATCTTGAAGAAAAAGTTGCTTAGATAAACAAATCAAGACCAGATGCATGTGTGGTGTTTAAGAATGTAGTAGTTGAAGAATAAACACCTTTTGAAGATTTTGTGGAAATCATCAGAATCAACAAGGAAAGTAAAAATATATTTTATTTACCCTTAACGAAGAACACGATGAACTGGGAGTAGAAGTTGAAAAGTTCGTCCGTTCAGATCTTCCACGCCCTAACTTGGCGGCGGAAGACAGCTACGGCGGCGGAGCAGTGAAGATTTCCACGGCCGGCATGAGTACGACAACGACGAGGTCGAGGTAGTGAAGCTCTTCCTCACCGACGATAATGGAAAGTAGCAGGGACGCTAGGGCAGAGAGCTTGAGCGAGGGGAGTGAGGTCGAGCGGGATAAATGCGGTCTGAGGAGGGTGAGGGGTATTTATAACCGAGGTGAAAAACCGCTCGTTCGAGGAAAATGGACGAACGTGCCCCTGACCCTTCTCATCCTAGCGACATGCGTCACCCATGTACTGTGAAGTGGAGATTGTGTGAGATCGTGGGTGAATAGAGTAATCGTATCGTGGGATGTGGAACGGTTTGAGCGGCAAAAGCCGAAAATTCAGATAAGAATATTTTACAGTTTTGTTCGCAAATTCTTCAGCTGACAAGGACATAGTGAAGATTTTAAACGGGTTTCAAATAAAATGCACATGAAGAATGTGTGAACAGACTGGGTTGAGTTTAGCATAGAGGGGGACGGGTCCGATCACATTCACTTAGCAGAAAAAACAACTTGAAGAATTAGCAATAAGTGAATAATGTAGAAGACAGAAAACCGCTCGTTCAAAGCGTGAGTGTAGAATAGCTTATTCTACACCCGCTAGTAACGCTATGTACAAAATCTAGTAAAATGGTGTATAAAATATAGTAATTCAAAAAATATTTTTTTATCATCCAAGTTTGTAATTTACTACATTTTTACGAAAATTACTATATTTTACATAGCGTTTTATTGTATTTTGTATGTACTGTTACTGGGGTGTAGAATAAGCTATTCTACACTCACGCTTAGTTTAGCGTTACTATATATATATATATATATATATATATATATATATATATATATATATATATATATATATATATATATATATATATATATATATATATATATATATAATGCATCCAACTACGGGTGTAGCTACACCCATTTCTCATATACTACCATGTGGTAATATATACTCTACTTTATTATTTTTAGTATGTTTATATACTACATCTAAGATACTCCAAAGTGAGTTATATGAAAAAATTGTAAGTGAGCTCATGGTTTTATTGTATTTATGAAATATGTACATATTTATACCTTGAAATAGAGTATGCACAAAATATGATACATACTACCAAAAAAGTAGTATATATACTACCTAAACATTCTTATATACTACATACTACGTGTACATACTCTCAATATGATAGATAATACCTAGAATGTATCAAACAAAAGTGGGAGTAACTACACTCATTAGTAGGAAAAGTTTGTTATATATATATATATATATATATATATATATATATATATATATATATATATATATATATATATATATATATATATATATATATATATATATATACTCTACAAGGTATTAGAATAGTTATTTGGATCACAGCCAGCCCTATAAGGGCCCGATCCTCCCTTTGAACTTCCCGAACTCGTAGATGAAAAAAAGCCACGATCGAGGCCCACCACTTCCCTCCTCGATCGCCGTCGCCCAACCCTCACCCCGCCTCCACCGAGCAACCCCGCCGCCACCACCGCCCAACCCAGCGCCCGCCTCCACCGGGCAACCCCAGCGCCCATCACGACCCCGCAACCCTGCAGGCCGTCGGGAATCTCGCACCGCCACCAACGCCGGGCCGCCGCCCCGCACCCGCAACCACCACGCGCTACCACATAACCCTGCACTCCCACTACCACATCCGTCGGGCCCTGCCATCTCTGCCTCATCCTGGTGGTGCTCCCTCCATCGATGGAGCACTTGGATCCGATGATGCCACCGGCCGCCGGAGCTCGCGACGGGCACCCTGTTACCACGTACCTTCTCTCGGTGACTTCCGGCGCCGCGCGTCGCATTCTTCCTCCCCTGCTTGCTCGCGCCTTCAGCCTCCTCCCGGGGGAAGCACCTTGCGCTGGTTTCCTTCGTCTTCCACACGCCCGGCGTCGCGCCGATTTCTTGGACTTCCAACTGCATGACATCTTCCTTCCTCGAGGCTCCTGTCAACGGTGGCGAGCGTCTTTCTCCCGTGTGTGTGTCGGGTGAGATTAGTGTTGCGCCAACGGCGTCCGGCCGGCCCCAATCCCCGTTAGTGCAGCAATCCCGCACGACGCCCGTCCTATCGAGCTTTGGCTGGTGCAGCTTCCAACGCTGATGCGGCCCCTGCACCGTCCAACTGCGACTGTCCTGCAGTCCAACCTCATCTGCGCACGTACTGCCTCCTTGTCCGCTCGCTCGCTTGCGTAGTTCCTTCGCGAGAAGGAGAAAGGAAATGGCATTTTCCTCTGCACTTTCATCTATCATCTTCGGGCTATGGCTATTTTCCTCTGCACCTTCCCTCGTGCTTGCAGATTGCATTATTCTGTTAATTTGGACGTACAGGGAAGAAGACAAAGGCATGCGGTGAAAGAGATAAAGCAGAGTGTGTCTAGGTGATGTGGATAAGGAACGTGTGGTGTGTGAGATGACTGGAGTTTCTATCGTCAAGAACCTGCACGACCACACCGCCGACCGATGCCCCGTTGCACAACGTGCGACCCAGACCACCAAGAATTCTCGTGCCAACGAGCCCCTACGCTGCTACACCCGAGCTCAATCTATCGGACCCCACTCTCGTTTTGCTGTGTTCTTCAAGAGCATCCGCAAAACTGTTTCTGAAAGAACATATGATCTCAAAAAATTGTTTGCTATGCTCAATTGTGCTTGTTCAAATGCGCGATTTATTTTGGCTTTAAAAATCTGTTTTTGCGAAGGTCAAGATGTTGTGTTGCGAAGGTCAAGTATATGTGTGTGTTTAGAAAAAATGCATACTTTGATTTACTCACGTCAAATGCACAGAAAAAAAATTATGTTCTTGACTAGTCCAAATTTTTTAAACAAAAGGTGGGAACACTATTTATGCATTTCATGTTCTTTTTTTAGTTCGACGTGCATCTTATATTTGGTGATGCAATCTCTTTGAGGGGTCAATGGCACGGAACCAAAACCATTAGGAGTAAAAAAAAGAAAATGTTCATGATATTAACTAAGGGATTTCATCCCATGCAAAAAACAAAACCAATAAGTTCAAAATAATATAAGAAAACCATCCAAAATAATATTCAGATGTGTGCATTCGTATTTGTCTAAATGCATGTAGCACACGAAGCATATGTGTGTTCTTGGGTGTAATTTTCTTGAATTTCAATAGCATGCGAAGTTTTTGTTTCAGAAAATTATAAGTTCACGTGTACCGCATACTGAAGAAATGCATCAATGAAAAAAAGGACCGCCTAGGCCATTTCACCGACAGCAAAAAATGCGTAAAAATGCCGCGAGACAAAAAATACAAAAAATCACCAGATATAACATAGTAAGTTCGTAGAAAGGTGGAAAAAACATAATTTTGTTTTGTAAGTTTAACCATTTCTAAAAAATACCTTAAAGTTCAATTTTAAATAATAGGGCGGTTCAATGTTTATTACAAACCTGTAATTTTCCCCAGTACTATAGATTAAACCAAGAAGTTCAAAAATTAAAAATAGAGCAGTTCGAAAAGTTTATAAAAAATGGTGTTTCTACATTTTACTAAAAAATTGGAGAAGCTAAAACTTAAATAACATAGAAGTTTAAAATGTTTATTCAAAAACCAAGAAGGTCAAATTAAAAAAACCGAGCAGTTTAAAAAGTTTGTAAACCATCTATTTGCCCCTGTTTTTTTAAGATCTAGAAGTTCAACTTTAAATACTTGAGGAGTTCCTTTACTAATGAATAACACCAAGAAGTCCAAAATTAAAAAAAATGAAGTTGTTCAATGTTTAAAAAAACCCAGATTTCCCCAATGCTAAAGATTAAAACCAATAAAAAAATTAGAGCGGTTCAATGTCTATAAAAACTTGGATATTTTCACATAACCAAAGGGAAGTTTAGATTGATAACTGCGAGAAGGTCACGTACTACACGGTGTGCAATTTGTATTAAATAAATAATGAAAAAACAAAGGCTGGAAGTTTTTTTGCTAGAATTCAAGTCCTCAGCCCAAGAAAATTCAGAAATTCATGTGAGAGAGGTTGAACGAAAATACGTGATAGAAGTTCAAGGTGAAAACAGCGGGAAGTTCAACTACTACACGGAATGTGTTTCAGATAAGAATATAAACCAAAAAGCTTAAAAGGTTTCTTGAAAAAAGTTCAAGTGCTCTGTCCGGGGAAGTTCAAATATTCTTGCGAGAGAGGTTCACCTTGTATTCCCATGTTCGAAAACTAAAAAAAGAAATTGTTTTTTGCATTTTAAAATAATTCCCTCAATGTACAAAGAAGTTTGAGTTACTATTTGGGAACAATTTGATTTTAGAAAAAAACTCAAATTATAAAAATGGAAAATTTTATGCACTACATGGTTTGTGTTTAATATGCGAAAAATGAATTAAAAGGCAAGGTCCAAATTTTTAAAGAGAACTCACATTTTCCTTGTTATAGAAAATTAAGATTTTCCTCGTTATTTAAGAATGGAAACAAAAGTTCAAATATTAAATAAAAATAAGTTCAATTTTAAAAATAGAGTGCTTCAAAATTTCATAAATAATATTAAGAAATAAACCAGGAAGTCCATATTAAAAAGATGGAGAAGTTCGACGATTATAGAAAACTCAGATTTTCCTCGTTATTAAAGAATGGAAAAAAAGTTCAAAAATAAAAAATTAGAAGTTCAACTTTTAAAAAATGTAAAGCTTCAAAATTTCATAAAAAGGATTAAGAAATAAAACCAGGAAGGCCATATTAAAAAGATGGATAAGTTCGATGATTATAGAAAACTCGGATTTTCCTCGTTATTAAAGAATGGAAACAAGAAGTTCAAAACTAAAATAACAAGAAGTTCAAATATTAAAAATAGAGCGCTTCAAAATTCATAAAAAAGATTAAGAAAAATCAGATGAAAAATTCATTAAAAAACTCAAATATTTTCACGTAACCGAGAGAGGTTCAAGTTGATAACTGCCAGAAGTTTATGTACTACACGGTGTCCATTTTGTATTAAAAAAGAACAAAAAAGCAAAGACTAAAATTTTTGTTGTTACAAGTTCAAGTACTTCGTCGGAGAAAGTTAAAAAAAATATTATCAGAGAGATTTGTACAAAAGAAATATCATTTGTGTAACACTGACGATGGATGAGAAAATGACAAACGAAAATCGTCCATGAAGTTCAAGCGAAAATAGCGGGAAGTTCAACTACTAGAGTGGATGAATTTTAGATGAAAAACTATTAAAGTCATCAGAGTATGAAAAAGATCAACACGTGAAGTTGCATGTTTACGCAGACTTTGAGCAGTATGTCATTTGCTCAGTTCGGTGAGTGGATGGAGAACTTCTGACGATGGATGGAGAGCTACGAGCAAAAAAATCACGTGAAAAACAGAGTGAAGTTCAGGTACACGCACTGAGAAGTTTAGAAATAAGATCGAAAAAACGAACTCAGCTGTTCGGTTTATGAAATTTTACGTTTATGAAATTATGGAATTAGAAAAAACTTTCAAAATATGGAAGGAGCGGTTTTGCAGCAGCTTTCCAACGCCATATTATATGCCTCATTCCGATAAACGGTTTAAAAATGCGATCGAAAATACGATTCACGTTTTTTATGCGAAGAAAAAACGGTTTTCAAAACTGCTCTTAAATCACTTATATTTTGCCAAAAATTTAAGTTGGGTCATGATATTGGTGTCCATAGCTTTCCAACGGTATATCGCAAGCCCCGTTTGGGCAATGTTGGTGGAAGTTCAACCGTGTTCACAGGGAAGTTCAATGTACTACTAGCAGGCAGGTCGGTTGTGATCGA
This sequence comes from Aegilops longissima, assembly GCA_021605205.1. Classification (NCBI taxonomy): domain Eukaryota; kingdom Viridiplantae; phylum Streptophyta; class Magnoliopsida; order Poales; family Poaceae; genus Aegilops; species Aegilops longissima. The sequence continues at coordinate 523,611,666 of CM038677.1, read as the reverse complement.
ATATTATTCTCGATCCGTGATCGAATAGTGTATATATATATATATATATATATATATATATATATATATATATATATATATATATATATATATATATATATATATATATATATATATATATATATATATATATATACTTATTCTATTACCCGTAAAAGAATAATATTACATTACCCTACCCTATTATACGGCCAAATGGTGGCCTAGGCGTGCCGCCCGCGTGCACGGCACATCACGGGCGGCCCGACGTGACTTAACGGGCGTGCGGCTGCAGTGGCGGCTATGGTCATGCACAGCACAGGCTAGCTAGCCAGCACGCCAAATTTTACAACACGGCATGTCTAACACAGGCGAGGCGGCGGTACATAATCTTTGGACGAAGCGGCACGAGCGCATGAGATCAGGATTCACTCGAATAAAAAAAAGCGCACGAGATCGGGAGAAGCGGCAGGAGCGCACGTGGCCGAGGAGCGTCTCGCTCGAAAGAGTCGTTGCGGGAGGGCCTGGGAGGAGCGGCACGATCGTACAAAACGTGGCTTGATTGACTCCTTTTTTAAGTTGGCCTCGATGTGCCTTATTTTTTTCCAGATCTCCTTTTCAGTTGGCCTCGATGTGCCTTCTGGCACTAGCGCACGAGACATAGTTCTTTTTAGGCTACGAGATGTGCGTGCCTCGATCTTTCTTATTTTTAGATAACGTACGTGCCTTGATCTGTTTACTCGGGTCGCTGTGCGAGCATGCCAAACGGGCCGCCGTGCCGACCCGTGTAGTGAGGGGGCCGTGCTTGGGCCTGGGAGGGCAGCACGCGTGCCGGCCCGGCACGGCCCGTGTATAATGTGTCTGGCTGGGCCGTGTCGTGCCTGGCCCGTTTAACTCAGGCCGGGTCGTGCCGTGCCGGGCCGGGCCGTTTGGCCAGCTTGTTGGAAATATGCCCTAGAGGCAATAATAAAAGCATTATTATTATATTTCCTTTGTTCATGATAATTGTCTTTTATTCATGCTATAACTGTATTATCCGGAAATCGTAATACACGTGTGAATACATAGACTACAATCGTCCTAGTAAGCCTCTAGTAGACTAGCTCGTTGGTCAACAGATAGTCATGGTTTCTGACTATGGACATCGGATGTCATTGACAACGGGATCACGTCATTAGGAGAATGGCGTGATGGACAAGACCCAATCCTAAGCATAGCACAAAGATCGTGTAGTTCGTTTTGCTAGAGCTTTTCCAATGTCAAGTATCTCTTCCTTAGACCGTGAGATCGTGTAACTCCCGGATACCGTAGGAGTGCTTTGGGTGTATCAAGCGTCACAACGTAATCTGGGTGACTATAAAGGTGCACTACAGGTATCTCCGAAAGTGTCTGTTGGGTTGACACGGATCGAGGCGGATTTGTCACTCCGTATGACGGAGAGGTATCACCGGGCCCACTTCGGTAGTGCATCATCATATTGAGCTCAAAGTGATCAAGTGTCCAGTCACGGGATCATGCATTCTGATGCGAGTAAAGTGACTTGCGGTAACGAGACTAAGCGAGGTATTGGGATACCGACGATCGAGTCTCGGGCAAGTAACATACCGTCGACAAAGGGAATAGAATACGGGTTGCTTGAACCCTTGACATCGTGGTTCATCCGATGACAACATCGAGGAACATGTAGGAGCCAACATGGGTATCCAGATCCGCTGTTGGTTATTGACTGAGATCGTCTCGGTCATGTCTACATGTCTCCCGATCCGTAGGGTCTACACATAAGGTTCGGTGGCGCTAGGGTTATTAGGAAGACAAGTATGTGACTACGAATGTTGTTGAGTCCGGATGAGATCCCGGACGTCACGAGGAGTTCGGAATGGTCCGGAGGTAAAGATTTATATATGGAAAGTGGTTAAGCGGACTCCGGAAAGTTTGAGGTATACTGGTAATGTCTGGGGCCACGGGAGGGTTCGGAGGTCCACCGAGGGGCCACCTCTCCGGGGCCACATGGGCTGTGTGGGAGAGGGAGCCAGCCCTGGTGGGCTGGGCGCGCCTCCCACCTAGGCCCATGCGGCTAGGGCATGAGGAGGAAACCCTAAAGGCGCCCCCTAGCTTGGGGGCAAGCCACCTCTCCTCCTCCCTTTGGCCGCCCCCATCTAGGGTTTCCCTAGATGGCCGCCCCTGCCCTCTCCTCCTATAAATAGAGGGGTGGGGGGAGGCTGCACACACCATTGAAGGCGCAGCCCTCCCTCCCAACACCTCTCTTTCTCCCTGCGAGCTTGGCGAAGCCTGCTTGAGAACTGCCGTACCAACTGCACCACGCGTCGTGCTGCCATTGGAGTTGTCTTCCTCAACCTCTCCTTCATCCTTGCTGGATCAAGGCGGAGGAGACGCCATCGTCCCGTCGTGTGTTGAACACGGAGGTGCTGTCCTTTCAGCGCTTGGTCATCCGGTGATCGGAATCACGTTGGGAACGACTCCATCATCACCACTCCCTCGAGCGCTTCCGTACTCGATCTACAAGTGGTATGTAGATGCAAACTCTCTCTCTTGACTCGTTGCTTAGATGAACTCATAGATAGATCTTGGTGAAACCGTGAGAAAATTTTAATTTTCTGCAACGTTCCCCAACAAAGGCATCATGAGCTAGGTCTGTCGTAGTTCTCTTTGCACGAGTAGAACACAATTTAGTTGTGGGCGTGGATCTTGTCAACTTACTTGCCGCTACTAATCTTATCTTGCTTCCGGTATTGTGGGATGAAGCGGCCCGGACCAACCTTACGTGCGCTTCGTGAGACCGGTTCCACCGACTAACATGCACTAGTTGCATAAGGTGGCTGGCGGTGTCTGTCTCTCCTACTTTTGTTGGGCGGATTCGATGAAAAGGGTCCTTATGAAGGGTAAATAGAAGTTGACAAGATCACGTTGTGGTTATTCGTAGGTAAGAAAACGTTCTTGCTAGAACCCAATTGCAGCCACGTAAAAGATGCAACAACAATTAGAGGACGTCTAACTTGTTTTTGCAGCAATTGTCATGTGATGTGATATGGCCAAGTTGTGATGAATGATGAATGACATATTGTGATGTATGAGATCATGTTCTTGTAATAGGAATCACGACTTGCATGTCGATGAGTATGACAACGGCGAGCCATAGGAGTTGTCTTTATTTTGTATGACCTGCGTGTCATTGAAGAACGCCATGTAACTTACTTTACTTTATTGCTAAAACATGTTTAGCCATAGTAGTAGAAGTAGTCGTTGGCGTGACAACTTCATGGAGGCACGATGATGGAGATCATGGTGCCATGCGGTGACAAGATGATCATGGAGCCCGAAGATGGAGATCAATGGAGTTTTATGATATTGGCCATATCATGTCACTACGATATAATTGCATGTGATGTTTATTATGTTTATACATCTTGTTTACTTGAGCGACGGTAGTAAATAAGATGATCCTTACAACAATTTCAAGAAGTGTTCTCCCTAACGTACACCGTTGCTAAAGTTAAATAAGCTTCTAAGCACCACGTGATGATCGGGTGTGATGGATTCTTACGTTCACATACAACGGGTGTAAGACAGATTTACACACGCAAAACACTTAGGGTTAACTTGACGAGCCTAGCATGTACGGACATGGCCTCGAACACGGAGACCGAAGGTCGAACACGAGTCGTATAGAAGATACGATCAACATGAGAATGTTCACCGACGATGACTAGTCCGTCTCACGTGATGATCGGACACGGCCTAGTCGACTCGGATCGTGTATCACTTAGATGACTAGAGGATGTCTAATCTGAGTGGGAGTTCATTGAAATAATTTGATTAGATGAACTTAATTATCATGAACTTAGTCTAAAACTTTTGAATGATATGTCTTGTAGATCAAATGGCCAGCGCTCATGTCAACTTGAACTTCAGCGCTTCCTAGAAAACCAAGCTGAAAGATGACGGCAGCAACTATACGGACTGGGTCCGGAACTTGAGATCATCCTCATAGCTGCCAGAAACAATATGTCCTAGAAGGACCGCTAGGTGACGCTCCGTCCCGGAGAACCAAGACATTATGAATGCTTGGCAGTCTCGTCGATGATGATTCCCTCGTTCAAGTGCGGCATGCTTTACACTTAGAACCGGGGCTCCAAAAGCGTTTTGAGCATCACGGAGCATATGAGATGTTCGAGGAGCTGAAACTGGTTTTCAAGCTCACGCCGGTCGAGAGATATGACATCTCCGACAAGTTCTATAGTTGTAAGATGGAGGAAAATAGTTCTGTCGGTGAGCACATTCTCAAGATGTGCAGGTTGCACAACCGTATGACCCACCTGAATATTAACCTCCACGATGAGGCGGTCATTGACAGAATCCTCGATCGCTCCCACCAAGCTACAAGAGCTTTGTGATGAACTACAACATGCGGGGATGGTAAAGACCATTCCTAAAGTGTTCTCTATGCTGAAGTCAGCCGAGGTTGAGATCAAGAAAGAACATCAAGTGTTGATGGTCAATAAGACCACTAAGTTCAAGAAGGGCAAGGGTAAGAAGAACTTCAAGAAGGGCGGCAAGGAGGTTGCCGCGCCCGCAAGCAAGTTGCCGGAAGAAGTCAAAGAATGGACCCAAGCACGAGACCGAGTGCTTTTATTGCAAGGAAGGTCCATTGAAGCGGAACTGCCCCAAATACTTAGCGGACAAGAAGGCAGCAACACCAAAGGTATATTTGATATACATGTAATTGATGTGTACCTTACCAAGATTACTCGTAGTAACTCCAGGTATTTGATACGGTGCCGTTGCTCATATTTGTAACTCACAGCAGGAGCTACGGAATAAGCGGAGACTGGCGAAGGACGAGGTGACGATGCGCGTCGGGAATGGTTCCAGAGTCGATGTGATCGCCGTCGGCATGCTACCTCTTCATTTACCTACGGGATTAGTTATGAACCTTAATAATTGTTATTTGGTGCCAAGTTTGAGCATGAATATTGTATCTGGATCTCGTTTAATGCGAGATGGCTACTCATTTAAATCCGAGAATAATGGTTGTTCTATTTATATGAGAGATATGTTTTATGGTCATGCTCCGATGGTCAATGGTTTATTCTTAATGAATCTCGAGCGTAGTATTACACATGTTCATAGCGTGAATACCAAAAGATGTAAAGTTGATAACGATAGTCCCACATAGTTGTGGCACTGCCGCCTTGGTCACATTGGTGTCAAGCGCATGAAGAAGCTCCATGCTGATGGACTTTTGGAGTCTTTAGATTATGAATAATTTGACACATGCGAACCATGCCCCATGGGCAAGATGACCAAGACTCCGTTCTCGGAACAATGGGCGAGCAACCAACTTGTTGGAAATCATACATACCGATGTATGCGGTCCAATGGCGTTGAGGCTCATGGAGGATATCGTTATGTTCTCACTCTCACAGATGACTTGAGTAGATATGGGTATGTCTACTTGATGAAACACAAGTCTGAGACCTTTGAAAGGTTCAAGGAATATCAGAATGAAGTAGAGAATCAACGTGACCGAAAGATAAAATTCTTACGATCAGATCGTGGAGGAGAATATTTAAGTCACGAATTTGGTACACACTTAAGAAAATGTGGAATCGTTTCACAACTAACGCCACTGGAACACCTCGGTAACAGAACGGTGTGTCCGAGCGTCGTGTCGCACTCTATTAGATATGGTGCGGTCTATGATGTCTCTTACTGATTTACCGCTATCATTTTGGGGATACACTCTAGAGACAGCTACATTCACTTTAAATAGGGCATCGTCCAAGTCCGTTGAGACGACACCGTATGAATTATGCTTTGGGAAGAAACCTAAGCTGTCGTTTCTGAAAGTTTGGGGATGCGATGCTTATGTCAAGAAACTTCAACCTGAAAAGCTCGAACCCAAGTCGGAAAAATGCGTCTTCATAGGATACCCTAAGGAAACCGTAGGGTATACCTTCTACTTAAGATCCGAGGGCAAGATCTTTGTTGCCAAGAACGGATTCTTTCTGGAAAAAGAGTTTCTCTCGAAAGAAGTAAGTGGGAGGAAAGTAGAACTCGATGAAGTACTACCTCTTGAACAGGATAGTAGTGCATCTCGGAAAATGTTCTGTGATGCCTACACCAACCAAGAGGAAATTCATGATGATGATCAAGGTACTTGGATCAAGTTGCTGCTGAACTTCGTGGGTCCACTAGGACACGTTCCGCACTGCAGTGGTGCGCAACCCTGTCACGGAAATCATGTTGTTAGACAACGGTGAACCTTGAACTATGAAGAAGCGATGGCGGGCCCAGATTCCAACAAATGGCTAGAAGCCATGAAGTCCGAGATAGAATCCATGTATGAAAACAAAGTGTGGACTTTGGTGACTTGCCCGATGATCGGCGAGCGATAGAAAACAAATGGATCTTTAAGAAGAAGGCGGACGCGGATGGTAATGTCACCATCTATAAAGCTCGACTTGTCGCTAAGGGTTATCGGCAAGTTCAAGGGATTGACTACGATGAGACTTTCTCTCCGTGGCGAAGCTTAAGTCCGTCCGAATCATGTTAGCAATTGCCGATACTATGATTATGAGATATGGCAGATGGGCGTCAAAACAGCGTTCCTTAACGGATATCTTAAGGAAGAGCTGTATATGATGTAGCCGGAAGGTTTTGTCGATCCTAAGAATGTTGACAAAGTATGCAAGCTCCAGCGATCCATTTATGGGCTGGTGCAAGCATCTCGGAGTTGGAACATTACGCTTTGATGAGATGATCAAAGCGTTTGGGTTTATCTGAGACTTATGGAGAAGCCTGCGTTTACAAGAAAGTGAGTGGGAGCTCTGTAGCATTTCTCATATTATATGTAGATGACATACTTTTGATGGGAAATGATATAGAATTCTTGGACAACATTAAGGCCTACTTGAATAAGTGTTTTTCAATGAAGGACCTTGGAGAAGCTGCTTATATATTAGGCATCAAGATCTATAGAGATAGATCGAGACGCCTCATAGGTCTTCACAAAGCACATACCTTGATAAGATTTTGAAGAAGTTCAAAATGGATCAGTCAAGAAGGGGTTCTTGCTGTATTGCAAGGTGTGAGATTGAGCTCAGCTCAATGCCCGACCACGGCAAAAGATAAAGAAGAGATGAGTGTCATCCCTATGCTTCAGCCATAGGATCTATTATGTATGCCATGCTGTGTACCGGACCGATGTAAACCTTGCCGTAAGTTTGGTAGGAAGGTACCAAAGTAATCCCAGCAAGGAACACCGGACAACGGTCAAGAATATCCTGAAGTACCGAAAGGACAAAGGACATGTTTCGTTTATGGAGGTGACGAAGAGCTCGTCGTAAAGGGTTACGTCGGCGCTTAGCTTCGACACAGATCTGATGACTCAAAGTCACAAACCGGATCGTGTATATGTTGAATGGTGGAGCGATGGCTAGTGCAGTTGCAAGCGAGAGTGTCGTGGCGGGATCTACATGTGAAGCGGAGTACATGGCAGCCTCGGAGGCAGCGCATGAAGCAATCTGGGTGAAGGAGTTCATCACCGACCTAGGAGTCATACCCAATGCGTCGGGGCCGATCAAACTCTTCTGTGACAACACTGGAGCTATTGCCCTTGCCAAGGAGCCAGGTTTCACAAGAAGACCGAGCACATCAGCGTCGCTTCAACTCCATCCGTGAAAATGATCGGGTGGAGACATAGAAATTTGTAAAGTGCATACGGATCTGAATGTCGCAGATCCATTGACTAAACCTCTCATGGGCAAAACATGATCAACACCGAACTCTATGGGTGTTCGATTCATCACAATGTAACTAGATTATTGACTCTAGTGCAAGTGGGAGACTGTTGGAAATATGCCCTAGAGGCAATAATAAAAGCATTATTATTATATTTCCTTTGTTCATGATAATTGTCTTTTATTCATGCTATAACTGTATTATCCGGAAATCGTAATACCGTGTGAATACATAGACTACAATCGTCCTAGTAAGCCTCTAGTAGACTAGCTCGTTGGTCAACAGATAGTCATGGTTTCTGACTATGGACATCGATGTCATTGACAACGGGATCACGTCATTAGGAGAATGACGTGATGGACAAGACCCAATCCTAAGCATAGCACAAAGATCGTGTAGTTCGTTTTCCTAGAGCTTTTCCAATGTCAAGTATCTCTTCCTTAGACCGTGAGATCGTTTAACTCCTGGATACCGTAGGAGTGCTTTGGGTGTATCAAACGTCACAACGTAATCGGGTGACTATAAAGGTGCACTACAGGTATCTCCGAAAGTGTCATTGGGTTGACACGGATCGAGACGAGGATTTGTCACTCCGTATGACGGAGAGGTATCACTGGGCCCACTCGGTAGTGCATCATCATATTGAGCTCAAAGTGATCAAGTGTCAGGTCACGGGATCATGCATTCTGATGCGAGTAAAGTGACTTGCGATAACGATACTAAGCGAGGTATTGGGATACCGACGATCGAGTCTCGGGCAAGTAACATACCGTCGACAAAGGGAATAGAATACGGGTTGCTTGAACCCTTGACATCGTGGTTCATCCGATGACAACATCGAGGAACATGTGGGAGCCAACATGGGTATCCAGATCCGCTGTTGGTTATTGACCGAGATCGTCTCGGTCATGTCTACATGTCTCCCGAACCCATAGGGTCTACACACTTAAGGTTCGGTGGCGCTAGGGTTATTAGGAAGACAAGTATGTGACTACCGAATGTTGTTGAGTCCCGGATGAGATCTCGGACGTCACGAGGAGTTCGGAATGGTCCGGAGGTAAAGATTTATATATGGAAAGTGGTTAAGCGGACTCAGGAAAGTTTGGGGTATACTGGTAATGTCTGGGGCCACCGGAGGGTTCGGAGGTCCACGGGAGGGGCCACCCCTCGGGGGCCCACATGGGCTGTGTGGGAGAGGGAGCCAGCCCCTGGTGGGCTGGGCGCCTCCCACCTAGGCCCATGCGGCTAGGGCATGAGGAGGGAAACCCTAAAGGGGCCCCCTAGCTTGGGGGCAAGCCACCCTCTCCTCCTCCTTTGGCCGCCGCCCATCTAGGGTTTCCCTAGATGGCCGCCCCCTGCCCTCTCCTCCTATAAATAGAGGGTGGGGGAGGCTGCACACACCATTGAAGGCGCAGCCCTCCCTCCCAACACCTCTCTTTCTCCCTGCGAGCTTGGCGAAGCCTGCCGAGAACTGCTGTACCAACTGCACCACGCCGTCGTGCTGCCATTGGAGTTGTCTTCCTTAACCTCTCCTTCATCCTTGCTGGATCAAGACGGAGGAGACGCCATCGTCCCGTACGTGTGTTGAACACGGAGGTGTTGTCCTTTCAGCGCTTGGTCATCGGTGATCGGAATCACGTTGGGAACGACTCCATCATCACCACTCCCTCGAACGCTTCCGTACTCGATCTACAAGTGGTATGTAGATGCAAACTCTCTCTCTTGACTCGTTGCTTAGATGAACTCATAGATAGATCTTGGTGAAACCGTAGGAAAATTTTAATTTTCTGCAACGTTCCCCAACACAGCTATACCCCCTATATAGAGGAGGTGATCCGTCTGTCCAAAGCCCACCGGACCTGTTGCATCTGGTCAACCCCTGACCTTCTTCCTCCAAAAAAAAACACCTCCACCTTCTGCGCGCCGCCAGCCGCCACCTTCCTTCCCCGCGCCGCCGGACGCCGCCTCCCTGCCCCGCCCTGCCAGACGCCGGCGCTACCACAACCACCCTCCCTGACGCGCCATCGCCATGACCACCCTCCCCGACGCGCCGCCGCCACACCCCCCCTCCCCAGCGTGCCGCCGCCACGACCTCCCTCCCCAGCGCGCGCCGTCCTGCCCGCTTCCCCACCGCGTGCAGGCAGTTCAACGTGCGACCATGGGCCGTTCAATGTCTCCGCCGTGGACACGCCCCACTACCTCCTTCTGGTTACCTGTCATACCAGTGTGGCCAGGGCGTTGGGTTCGCCGCCACTGCGGCCAACAGTCCAACCCAGCTGCCCCAGGCCGTTCACTCGTCGCAGCTCCTAGGTCCCTGCCCGCCCCCTTCTTTCTTCTTCACCGCATAAGCTTTTGCTGAGTGCATGCCATGTGTTTACTAAAATGTCTCAGTGCACTCGCCTACTAGTTTTGATATGTTCATGTTCGTTTGTAGCGTCAAATCTGGTTTCGATTGAGGCAGGGACAAAGAAGTGAGCAAAAGGAGAAATTGATCAATTGCTCATTATACAGCGGTGGTTTTCCTATGCACATGTTGACACAACGTATCATCAAAATGGGTATGATCAAAATGCCTCTCATAGGATTTGCTATAAATGTATACTTGTAGGCTTTTTCAGTTGCTAGCAAAAATAGATTTGTAGAAGTTCAACATAAAAAGTGAAATCCGTTAGTTGATGGAAAATAATTCACTTAGATATGTATACACTGCAGTAGCAGTTTGATTCAAAAAAATTCTACAGTTTGTTAAAGAAAAATAGAAACACATACTGTGGTTTAGGGCCTAGACCACAAAACTTCAGTAACTAAAATAGTTCAAAAAAATAGTTACAATAGTAGTTCAGAGTTAAAATATAGTTACCGTCAGATAATTGGAATTTTTCAGATGTTGAGAGGGAGAAATGCACTGCTTAGTTCAGAAAATAGCTGATTTCACTCGCTCACAGTACCATTGTTCTTCATAGCACACCACCTGTTTGTGCAAATACATATGTGAGGATACCATACAGTGGAGATGAAAAGGTGTGTTCAAAATAATGTCAAACAACCTGCTCCTTTCAAACATTTTGGATAAGTGCAAAAATAAACGTTTCAAGTTCAAAACAGCTAGTTCAATAAGGTATTCAGAGAGCTTTTTTCAAATAAAAGTTTTCCTACAATTATCATTTTTCGTGTGTGATCATTTCTCCACTTAGAGCAATTTTCATGTGTGATGTGTACTTTAGGTGCTAATATAAGAATTCGTGTCCTCAGGGAGTTCATGTATTACTACCATAGGAGTTCAAAAACTACACAATGAAAGAGTTTGCCCCATAGTACGTTTAAACAAAGATACTCTAGAAAGTTTATTCGAAAGAATACTTACCATGAGCGGCATGTTTGTTTTAGTGTGCCTAAAGAATTGCCCGAGGACACAAATGCAGCCTTTCTTTACGGTTTCTCTTGCTTATTAAGATCTGAATTGATAACTTATCTTGAACTGGATGTTGCTGCAGTTTGGGGATTTTATATTATATGGCATTTGGGGATTTTATATTATATGGCATTTGGGGATTTTGCAGCAGTTTGCCAATAAAGGTTTACACCTCTTCAGATTATGAAAAGCTAGTAAGTTCAGACTCTGGAAGGAGCGATCATCGTTTTTTAAGGTCTGGTGTTTAGTTGGTGGTTATGTGGTACCTACACCGTCACTTTTCATCAAGACCTCAAGAAGAGATATCATCTCAAGGTGAAAAAAAAATCCTTTTACTGCTCTCTTTCTTCTCTCACTCATTCATCTTATTATATGCACACAAAATTCATGTCATCCTGAATTTGTTACACTGGTGCGGGAGCAAAAAACAGATGCACAAGTTCATCTTCAGTGACACAGTCGGTTCAAATTCTAATTTTTAGTTAGTACAATTCATATTTTTTTTAGTTCAGCTCCGATTTGTGACTTCCTCGGCCATCACCACCACCTCGTGTAAGTTCGCTGCCGAGAACAAGCACGACCACCTATAGTCTCCGGTGGTCGCCTTGGCCGCCCTCGGCCACGAGCTCGCCCACCATGGTTACTCGCACCCGTCCAAGTGGAGCACGGACATCAGTCCATGTAGAATTGAAGCCACCATCTTCACCAAGCAGAATGGTTGTGCTAGTTCAATTTTTTCAGTCCATCTTCTGTGTGCTATTCAGTGCATCTAATGCCAAATCGTAAGTACAACTGCCTCATCTTCATATAACATTCAGGAATTCAATTTATAATGTTGTTTACTGTCCTAATTTTTTGGTACCAGTAACCTTCCTATATACATATGCAGCATCAGTTCAGCCCCTGTTATGGTAATAAGTAGTTTAGTAACTAGAAAAACAACAAAAGGTTGGTTCAGCTTTTTTCTCAGAAGCTTTTCCGGTTCACCTTGTATATGGTTTTTCAGTTGACCTTGTATACGCCTTTTCGGTTCATTGTACATGTTTCAAAAGGAGCTCCCTTAGTTTCAGTAGATGTGGAGATTGGTAAAATCTAAAGTTCAACTTTTCTGATGGGGCACTTCATAAAGAACAGAAAAAAGAAAGCAGAGCAAAAGTGAAGAAAAGGAAAAGAAAACCAAAGTGGTTCTGAGAAGAAAATGCCTACTATCGAGTAATACATTCTCTCGTTAGTCTATGGTTATAAAAAAGTGAGATGTTCATATAAAAAATGCCTCGGTTTGTGTAACATCAGTTCTAACTTTTATTGCTTGATAAATGATTAGAAATCAATCTGAATTCATTTTTGATCCATTCTCTTGTGATTTTAGGCTGAACTCCAATACTTGCATCCGCCACCCTAACGTTGACGTGTTCCCTCAGTCCTCTCTCGACAAATCCAACAATACAGGTTCTCCGGTGCGCCAAGTATTGCCTGCGGTGATGCCTGCATCATGGCCCATTGAGGAGATCTTGTGTATTCCACGTAGAAGAAATATTGTCAGTTCATGAATAGAGAATTTCTGTACCAGACTTAATATTAGTTTGGTGCGTATTCTATCTTCAGTCCATGAAAAATCACAGAATAGTTGGTGCGTGTGTAGAAAAATTGTCAGTGCAAGTTTCAAAATTCTGTTACTTTAGATATATCACCTAAATAAGTAATGATTTGCAGCGAGTTTCTTCAAAATTCAGTAAATTTTAGATATATCACCCTAATATCGTCAGTGCAAGTTTCAAATTATGTAAGTTTAGATATATCGTAAAGAAAAATCGATGAGTCACCATCTGCTTTATAGTCATGTTCTCTGCAGCACAAGTACCAAATGGGATTGACTGGGAGTGATCCTTGAACCATTTCATTAAAGTCCATGGTTTCCAACAATGCTAATGCTTCTAGAAAGGAGCTGGAGGTGATGAAGCCTCTTGGCTTCTCCACTTAGCATGTTTGGCTAGTCCTGAAGCTCCTCCTCAAGCTCTTCGATGATGACTGAGCGCCCATCGAGGACAAGAGCTACCGCATCCTTGTTGACACCATACTGGACGGCAAAAGCAATGAACCAATACCTACCACTACCCGTCATGTAAAAAATGCTAGTTTCGTTTTTGTTAGCCTTCCTTAATTACCACTTGATTCCCACCTTTCCAGTTGCAGTTTCCAAAAAAATTTAGAGCTTCAGTCCAACTATGTTGCTTCTGCGATTATCCATATGTAGAAAATCACACTAAAGATTGTTTTGTTCTCTAAACCTAAAAACATTTGTTCTTTGAGCTTAAATGCATTTATTCTCTGAACATAAACAGGATGGCTCTCTGAACTTAAGTGTGTGGGTTCTATGTGTATTCTGTGAGTGTTAGAGAACAATATGATGTATTTTGTTCTAGGTAGAATAAAAATATGACGTATGCATTGCTTCTTGGCCCAGCTGAGAGAACCCTCATGTTAAAAAGTATAAAGCAGTTTTGAAGAAATTCCTAGTGTCTTTTGAAGCATTCATGGTTAAAAAAGCAACGACAACCTACTCCGTTCGAGTTGAGCATTGGTCATCGTCCAAGTTGAGGACTAGGTGCCGTCCAAGTTCAAAAAGGTTGTATGCAAGTACAGAAGTTTGTTTTAGTGAGAAAAATGCGGGGTTTTGACAATATTCTGTATGATTCATTTGTTCAACCTTAGAACTTGGTGATATTCAATATATTTTTCTATGATGAAGGCACACATGAAGTCCTGTGCAAATGGTTATCCCCCTAGTGCTTCCAAGATTCGTATTTTGTTTCTTTAAATGTGTTGTGTGCCTGTTTGATGAGGTTAAGCAAAGTAAAAAGGTGAAAATGTCATTAAAGACACTTGGAAGTACAAATGTAAAAAATAAATAAGTTCTGATTCTCGTCAGGTCGGAAGTTTGGAGAAGAAATCATAAGTTTTTAAAAGAAGGGAATGGTAAAAATGTAAGTCCGTTCACAATTAAAAAAGTTGTAAGTTCAACACGACGTCCCAAATAAGTTTGAGAAAAAAGCTCAAACAAAATGAAACCCAATGAAAACTCAAATGGTAAAAGTTCAAGTTGCAAAACAAGAGAAGTCCAAAACATCTTGCAAGAAAATTGAGTTAAAAAACAAATACACGAAATTATTTCCTTTGTCCTCGGCCTGCTCTCCTAAATATTGGCATTGCAAAAACTCAACAATTTCACAATTAAAAAAGTTGTAAGTTCAACATGACGTCCTAGATAAGTTTGAGAAAAAAGCTCAAACAAAATGAAACCCAATGAAAAATCAAATGGTAAAAGTTGAAGTCGCAAAACAAGAGAAGTCCAAAACATCTTGCAAGAAAATTGAGTTAAAAAAACAAACACACGAAATTATTTCCTTTTGAAAAAATATCATTCAGTTCAACGATATAAACCATGCAAGTTCGGGGACTATGATACCCAAAAAACTGAGTGAAGTCTAATATGTCAAAACATGCTCAGTACAAAACCATACGAACATCAGTGCAAGTACTCTTTTCTCGGAACCATTCAAAATTACTCTGAAAAATACCTCAGTACAAACACACGCATAGATCAGTACGAGTACTCTTTTTTTCGGACAGAAAAACAGCACGATGAGTCTCACCGTATTTCAAAATTACTCTTAAAAGATGGGAGCAAGTACAAAATCATAAAGACATCCGTTCAAAGTATTCTTTTTTCAGAACCATTCAAAACTACTCTGTGAAAAATACCTTAATACAAATATAGACATATATCAGTACGAGTATTCTGCTTTTTAGACACGAAAAAACAACACAATGGGTTTCACCTTATTCAAAATTACTTTTAAACGGTTTCGAAGTAGAGAAAACGTTCAACATGACTAAGCTTCGCATTTTCGATAGCTATCCAACGGTATATTATTTGCCCCATTTCGACAAACTTTAAAAAAGAAACCGCGTTCAAAACCAATTTTAACCGTATTTGAATTCGTATTTAAACCGTAAGGAATTAGAAAAAACTTTCTATACGCAAAAGTTGCGCATTTTCCATAGCTTTCCAACGCCGTATCATCTGCGCCAATCCGACAAACCGTTTGCAAAAAACAGTGAAAAAATATTTCACCCAGAATTTCACCGTTTTTCAAATTACTTTTAAATCATATAGAATTTTGAAAAATACTAGATATTTGGATGATGCGGATTTTCACAAGCTTTCCAACGCCATCTCATTTGCTCAATTCTGACAACCCGTTTGAAAATTAAGTCGAAAATACGATTCACATTTTCGGTTTTGAAAAAAACAGTTTTTTCAAAACTGCTCTTAAATCATAATTTTTTTTGCAAAAACAAATTATAAGATTGTAATGTGGATGTCAAGATTTTTCTAACGATATATTACACGCCCTGTTTCGACAAAAAAAAATTAAACTAAAGAAGACGATTTTTAACAGCAACAGAAAGCATCAGTTAAAACACTCGAATTTCGTCAGTTCAACCACTTAAATTCATCAGTTTAAGTAGGGTAACAGGATAATATTCTGTTACACGTAACAGAATAGCCCAGATGTATATATAAGTATATATATACGGTGGCGCTAAACTGAGCCTGAGCACATAATCCTTATTCTATGCTCCGGCCAGAAAGCGCAACGAACCTACTGGCCAACATGCGCACGTCCTAATGCATTTGTCTCCAACTGATCGTAAACTCATGTGTAACATGTAGTAAAATATGTTAATCACTTTACTATAGAAGTTTGGTGAAAAGCAGATAGTAAAATGTCATGTAGCATGTAGTAACATATGGTGATTTCTTTACTACCAAACTTTGGGCAAAAAATTGCTCGTAAAGCTCTATGTAAAATGTAGTAAGACTTGTTGATCTATTTACTATACGTGCATGAATAATGAAAATGCATGATCTTTCTAGTACGTGCTGCCCGGATTTTACTACACAGCAACTGGCTTACTACATTTTGCTTAAGTTTTACTATAACATTTTGGGGCGGTTTGCATGCAGTGGGTTGGTTCAATTGGCTAGCCTCGTTAGTGCAGATTGGCCGGCACTTTAGCGGTACAAGTGCTTGCCACAGAACTAGTTAAGGGTTTCAACGGTGCAAAAGTTCTTAAAAATTCTAAAAAAAATACTGAACCAACACACTTATAATATAACATGATCCAATAGAGGGATTAAAAAAATACGACTGTATGTGTCCTAGACAAAAAAAAACAAATAGTTCAGTATATATTTATGTCGCAGTGAGCTGAAATGTTTATTATTTTTGCCGAGGACACATAAATGCATATTTTGACAATCCCTCCGTTGGATCATCTTATTACATTAGAGAGATGCTCCTATATTTATTTCATATTTTTGATAACTTTTAAACGTATATATATATATATATATATATATATATATATATATATATATATATATATATATATATATATATATATATATATATATATATATATATATATATATATATATATATATATATATATATATATAGGTATTGACTCCTTTTATAGTCTCGGGGTATGTACTCCCACCTCCAGTAGATGAGTTAGCAGTGAGAGACCACGCATGGAGCAGGTATGGCGTAATAGGAAAAGAAAAATAAAATAGGTAGTGGTTATGAGTCGGCTGCATGCCCCTACATGCATGGGCGTTGAACTCAATCTACACGCACCTAGGAAAGTTGTTACGGGAGGATAAGGTATCTCGTCTGGCTGTTGTATGAGAGAGGATAGGAGAAAAGCCGCCGAAGGTATGATGGATGCGACCCCTGGCGAAATGGAAGGTATATCCATGGAGATCGTTCCCGACCGCTAAACGGAAGGTATGTCAATGGAGACCGTTCGCGACAGGCGAAATGGAAGATATGATGGATGCGACCCCTGGTGAAATGGAAGGTATGTCAATGGAGGACTCCTTGATCGATGGCAACAGGTATATGAGCTGGTCTTCTGTGTTTCGTTGTTCCTTTGTTCGCCCGGTTGGCCGTCCGACAACTTCCGAGTACAACGAATATGGCGTGCAAGTATGACAAATACTAATTTATGATATTGGGTGTAGGGATCTCTTGTTATCATTTGATTTGACAGAAGGATTTCCAGCGGCAATGGATCATACGGACGTCCCTGTCAAGAGGTATGAGTGGTGATTGCAAGTAGCAGTTCATATGTTAATGCTGTCTGCATACTCCGTTGTTGTTTCGGTGCGGTCGATAAATTTTATTTAGGAGTATATACTTCATTTTGGGGTGCGAGTACATCAGTATATGTTGCTTCCAGTGGCCGATTAGTATATACTTGTTTTTTTGCCATTAGTGTATACTTTATTTTATTACATTGAAACTGTTTACAGATTGATTCCTTTGTAGTAAATACTTCCATGAGATGTCGAATATACTCCTATCTTTTTAGTAGCTCGTACTTCTAAGATGATGGATGAGTATATGCTGCTTTTTTATTGTTTTAGCATGAGTATGTGCTTCTCGCTTTACCTATTAGTATGTACCTATTTTCTTTTCACCAGTATATAGTTTATTTTTTATTATCATGTACTTGTTTACGTATCGATTCTTATTTAGTATATACTTGCATGAGATGTCGAACATACTCATTTGTTTTTATTAGTACATACTCCTTTTCTATACGATTAGTATGTACCTCCTGTTGTATATGATTAGTATATACCTCATTATTTAATCAGGTACTTCGTTACCTGATTAGTATGTACTTCATTTTTGTGTGATGAATATATACCTTCTTTTTCTAGTACATACTCGCTGACAGATTGAATCGTCTGTAGTATATACTTGCTTGATTATTAATCCTTTATGTAGTTGTTGTACCAACTATTTTTTGTATACCACGTCAGGGTTGTGGTAGAAGATGAAGAAGAATTACTTGATCTCCCACCTGAATATGCGGATCCAGCGATCCTTGTTCCTAAGGTGGGACAAAGTTTCAAGACTGTAAGAGATGCTTTCAATCTGTACAACATCTATGCTGTGCGGATGGGTTTTGGAATTCGATTGTCGAAGCTGCATTTTAATGCATCGAAGAAATTGACTATCTTGGGAATTTTGTTGTTCGCATCAGGTAAGTAGTAACATAATAATACTTTGGAACTGACTATATTGGTTTGATAATGTGGTATAACTATCCATTTTTTATTTTCTTTTGTAGGGAAAAAATCCTAAGACAAAAAAACCTTCAGTACGTGTTGGTTGTGGCGCTACGTTGAGGATTAATAGACCAACTGGTGAGGGGTCGTGGACAGTGACTAAGTTTGTAGAGGACCATAACCATGAGCTTAAGGAGACAATTGGTGTGACTAAGAATTACAAGTCACATAATCAAATTGATGAGGGGACTAGACATGTCATTGCAGACATGGTGGATAGCGGTATGAGGTCGACCAACATGTACGGTTTATTGTCAGGGTTTTGTGGAGGAGCTTCAATGGTCCCGTTCTCACGTAGGATGATGGACAGATTAGCTTATGCTATCAAGAGGGATGAGTGCAGTGAAGATGTAGAGCTGACCCTTGATCTTTTCAAAGAGTTGCAGAGCAATTCCAGCAATTTTTTCTATAGTGTGCAAGTTGACAAGGCATGCCGTGTGAAGAATATATTCTGGTCTCATGTTGTATCGAGGAGGAATTTCAGGCCTTTGGTGATGTTGTGACGTTTGATACTACATATAAGACTAACAGTTACAACATGCCATTTGCTCCGTTTGTAGGAGTAAATAATCATTTTCAGAGCATATTGTTTGGGTGTGCATTACTTAGAGATGAGACAGTTGAGTCTTTCAATTGGTTGTTCTCTCGTTCAGGAAGTGCATGAATGGAAAGGAGCAGTGCATACTTACCGTAAGTTTGTTATGTTATTTTAGAGTCTATATATGTTACTTTATTGTACTGAGTACCTTGGCTTTTGTGACAGATAATTGCCAACAGATGGCAGCCTCTACTAAAAAAGTTTTTCCAAAAGCATCTCATCGTGTTTGAAAGTGGGATATACTTAAGAAGGTGAGGGAAAATTGTGGAAATATCTACAGCACTGGAGAAACATCCAGAGAAGACTTTCACAAGGTGTTAACTCAGATGTTGACAGTAGATGAGTTTGAGGGGGCATGGAAGGAATTAATTTCCGAGTATAAGCTGGAAGATTGTGTGTATCTGAAGCAGATGTGGGATATCAGGAAAAAGTGGGCATTCCCTTATTTTGGGCACTTGTTCTATGCTGGAATGACAACTACACAGAGGAGCGAGTCAGTTAATTATGTCTTGAAAAGGTTTGTCATGCCGGCCTCTTCGATGAATGGTTTCGTAAAGAAGTATGAGAGATTCTTCATAGACAGATTCCAGATGGAAGATTATGAGGAATTTCATACTAAACACGTAAGTACAATTTTTGTTACTTCCATTTTTTAGCTTACCAATTTATCATATTGATACATTGTGATACAACTGAGCTTGCAGGACAAAGTTGTTATGAAGACTAGATCACCATTGGAAAGACATGCTTCAAAGGTATATACTCATGGTGTTTTCAACTTATTTGTGGAGCAGCTGTCGGAAAGTTTGTCCTTCAAGGTTGTCGCCACTGACGAGGAGAGTGTTTTTAAAATAGTACGTATTGGGGGTTTTGCTCGGAACATCTGGCGACGGCACCATTATGAAGTGTATGCAGACCTTGAAAGCATGACATTTTCGTGTGTATGCAAGATGTTTGAGCACAAGGGTATATTGTGTTGTCATGTGCTTAGTGTAAGTACCTTATCACCATAACCATATACTTACCATAGTGACGTAGATAAATGTCACTGTAATGATATTGTGTGGTAAATTGAGGACACACTGAGTATGTAATCATATAATGATTTGTCATTGTTTTTGTAGGTCCTGATATATGATGGCTGCGCTGAGATCCCAGAGCAGTATGTCTTGAAGTGATGGAGGAAGGATGCTAGAGACTGTGTGCCTTCATCCCTGGAGGGTTACAAAGATGATGTTGATGCCACTGCTTCTCAGACGTACAGGCATCTGGTGCTCCATACGACATCGAGGAGGTAACTTGTCTTGGTAACAAATACATGAAGGCTTACAAGGTGGCCATGGAAGACCTATCTCAATTGGTGGAAAAACTTAGAAAGGTCTGCCTAGAGGAAGAGCAGGCTAATCTGGAAGGGGCAGAAGTTCAGGGTGAGGGACGTAATCAGACGCATGATCCTACAACAGCTGATGGTGATAGAACCCCGGGAGAAGTAGATAGTACTCCCCATGTCCATGAAGTCAGTGAAGGCCCATTCGAGGAAGGGGTGAGTATGGAAGATATTTAGTCACCTGTTAAGAATCGTCCGAGAGGCAGGCCAAAAACTACAAGATGGAAAACTTGTAACGCCCCGGATACAACTTTCCTATTCGTAACTCCAACTCTTGCCTTTTCCGGAGATGCGATATTTTATTTCCTCCGTGGTTGGGTTTTTGTCCTTTGTTTTGCTTTTTGTTCATGTCATGCATCTCATCTCATAGCATCATGCGCATTGCATCTGCATATTTTTCATAAAAATTGCACCCGTTCGTAGTTGCCGCGTCCCCCTTGCCTTCGTTGACCGTTCCGAGACCAATCGGGTTTTCGAGTCCCTCTTGTCAGACCACCTAACCTCTCTGCACAACCACCAACCCCTCTTGCGCGCGTCCGAAGCCTTTCCCGAACCCGACCCGGGTAGTCGTTACCGTTGGATCCGGATCATCCTCTAACATCTATAAAACATCTGCGTTTATTTATTGGACTCCCTAAGCCATTTATCTTGACCGTCCGATTACGATCGAAGGGTAGAGATAATCCTAACCTAACCCACTCACTATATATATATATATATATATATATATATATATATATATATATATATATATATATATATATATATATATATATATATATATATATATATATATATATATATATATATATATATCTAACTGAGACCAAATCCCTAATTTCTAGGGATCCTCCTAGCCGCCGCCGCCACTCTCTCCCGCGTCTCCATCGGGATCCTCCCAGATCCATCCCCAACACCAGCAGCCTCCGACCATCTCCCTCGTCTTCAGCTCCGAACCAACCCATAGCCGCGCCGCTCCTCCCGCTCGATCCCTCCCCGAGCACCTCGTGCCCGACTTCCGCTGCTCCCCTGCGCATCCAGGAGCCTCTCTGCCTCCCCAAGCCGCCTCACCTCCCTGTCCCCGAGCACCCCGTCCCCGCCTCCGGCCACACTGCCGACCGTCTCCGGCGAACCCAACAGATGAGTTGCCGCCTGTCTCCTCTTTCTCTCCCCTGTTTCCCTCTCCTTCCTTCTCTAATCTCTCTCCCTTCCTCATTTGTTTTCTTGTCTGCCAGGAAACGAACGGGGCTCGCCCCTGCTGCCATGGCTGCCGGTGAACGGAGCCGCCGGGTGTGTCCTTCCCGTCCCTGCCGTTCGTGCCGCTGGATCGGGTCGCCTCCGCCCGGCTCCTCTCGCCCGACTGCCCGTGCTCGCCTCCCGCCAGCAGGCCTCGTCTGCTTGATCGAGGAACAAAGCTGTCGCCGCCCGCTTGCGGGGCCAGACGCGAGCGCTGCTTGTGTTGACTGTGCCCTGAACCGCCCGAGCTCGTGGATGCCCGGCGCCCGAGGCCTCCTGCCTCCCTGATGCTCGTCGCCGAGCACCAGTGCTCCAGGGCTGGCCCTTCTGCAGCTCCTCGTTGCCTCCCTCTCCTTCTTCCCCTGGTTCTTCCTTCTCCCTAACCTCGCGGTCTCTCTCGCCCGGGGCCGAGCAGGAGGAGCCTCGTTCGCACCAAGGATCCCTGCCTCGCCGGATCCGTGGTGGATCCATCCATCCCGCCGTTCTCGCGACCCTTCCTGGCGGATCCGTCGCCGCGCAGCCGTTCCTCGCCCGTGCGTGAGACCTGCTGCAAGTGCCCGCGTCCCTCTCGCTTCCGTCCACAAACACGGCGCCCAGCCGCTCGGTCGACCTCGCTTCATCGATCGCCGCGCCCGAACCGCCTCCTGCATCGCGCGCGCCAAGCCCAGCTACTTCTCCGACCTGGGCCTCAGCCCATGGTGAGCTGCCTCCCCCAGCGCCTGTTCCTGTTGGCCTGATTGCAGATTCAGCCCGTTGTGTGTTTTTTTCTTGCCAGGACGATTTGTCTATTTATCCAGAGACTGCAGTTTTACCGAAAAACCCTCAAATATCATGCATATAATAACTCTTTAACAGTGCATCATATGTAAAAACTTCATATATGAAAAATGCTTAGAATTTTATCTAGTTTCATAATATACTACTTTCATCCATGTTTAAAATGTTTAAAATGATGTTTGTTTAAATTTGCTCAAATGCCATGTTAAAATGATTTATTTCATAACTAAATAACGGTAGCTCGGTTTTAAATAAACTTTATATGTAAATGGGGTGGAAAAATGCCTAGTTTAACATGGTGCACTTTATTTTCCTGTTTAACAACATTAAAATATGGTTTAGGGCAGAACAGTACCAATTTTGAAATATGCATGTGGGGATTTTCCGGAATTGTTGTTTGTTGTTCCGGCCTCATTTAAACTTGCCTAAATAGTTAGTTTACTTATGCTTCACCTCTTGCCATGTTTAACAACATTTAATATTGTTGGTTACATAACCGAGATTAAACTAAATATGTCAATGTGGTGTTTTTCCAATATGCAACTCGTTGCATATTGAGTTCCACTTAACTTGTAGTATTGTTTGTTGCACTTTGCCATGCCATGCATCATTAAACCGGACATGCATCATACTTGTTTGTGCATTATGCCATGTTTATGCTTGTGCATTTACCATGTTGTTTGTTTCTTTCCGGTGTTGCTTCTTAGTTCCGGTAATGTTGCGATTGTGAGGATTCGTTCGACTACTCCCGTTCATCTTCTTCATGGACTCGTTCTTCTTCTTTGCGGGATTTCAGGCAAGATGACCGTCACCTTGGATCTCATTACTATCATTGCTATGCTAGTTGCTTCGTTCTTTCGCTATGCTGCTTTACCTACCACTTGCTGCTCAAGCCTCCCAATTTGCCATGAAACTCTGACCTTTGTTACCCTTCCTAGCAAACCGTTGTTTGGCTATGTCATTGCTTTTGCTCAGCCCCTCTTATAGCGCTGCTAGTTGCAGGTGAAGATGAAGATTGCTCCATGTTGGATTATGTTTATGTTGGGATATCACAATATCTCTTATATTATTAATGCATCTATATACTTGGTAAAGGGTGGAAGGCTCGGCCTTATGCCTGTTGTTTTGTTCCACTCTTGCCGCCCTAGTTTCCGTCATATCGGTATTATGTTCCCGGATTTTGCGTCCCTAACGCGGTTGGGTGGTTTATGGGACCCCCTTGACAGTTTGCTTTGAATAAGACTCCTCCAGCAAGGCCCAACCTTGGTTTTATCATTTGCCTCACCACCACCTACTTTCCCTTGGAGTCGCTCTCTCGAGGGTCATCTTTATTTAGCCCCCCCCCCCCGGGCCAGTGCTTCTCTAAGTGCTGGTCCGAACCGAGCTGCCTGCGGGGCCACCTTGAGGCAACCTGAGGGCTGGTTTTACTCGTAGCTAGTCTCATCCGGTGTTGCCCCGAGAACGAGATATGTGCAGCTCCTATCGGGATTGTCGGCGCATCGCGCGGTCTTGCTGGTCTTGTTTTATTGCTGTCGAAAGGTCTTGTAGCCGGGATTCCGAGACTGATCGGGTCTTCCCAGGGAGAAGGAATATCCTTCATTGATCGCGAGAGCTTATCATGGGCTAAGTTGGGACACCCTGCAGGTATAAACTTTCGAGAGCCGTGCCCATGTTATGTGGCAGATGGGAATTTGTTAATATCCGGTTGTAGTAAACTTGAAGTAAACTCTTCTAAAATACACCAACCGTGTGCGTAACCGTGAGTGTCTCTTTTCGGGGTTGATCGAGAGGAGAACACGGTTTCTGGGTTATGTTTGACATAAGTAGGAGTTCAGGATCACTTCTTGATCATTACTAGTTGACGACCGTTCCTTTGTTTCTCTTCTCGCTCTCATTTGCGTATGTTAGCCACCATATATGCTTAGCCGCTGCTGCAACCTCACCACTTTACCCCTTCCTTTCCCATTAAGCTTTGCTAGTCTTGATACCCATGGTAATGGGATTGCTGAGTCCTCGTGGCTCACAGATTACTACACCAACAGTTGCAGGTACAGGTTGTGCGATGATCATGACGCGAGAGCGATGTTTGCTTGTTTTGGAGTTCTTCTTCTGCTTCTTCTTCGATCAGGGGATAGGTTCCAGGTCGGCAGCCTGGCCTAGCAGGGTGGATGTCGTTTGAGTTTCTGTTTATGTTTCATCCGTAGTCGGATGTTGATCTTGTATGTTGTATTGTTGTATTCATGTGATATTGTATGTATTGGATGTATCCCCACTATTATGTAATGTTGATGTAATGATATCCACCTTGCAAAAGCGTCTTCAAGATGCGCTTCTATCCTTGGTGGGACCTTCGAGTTCCTTTAGGATAGGGTCGCATCTTGGGCGTGACAAGTTGGTATCAGAGCCTCGACCGACCATAGGAGCCCCCTTGATTGTTGGCCGTTGTTGAGTCTAGAAAAAAAATGTTTTGAGTCTTAGGATTATATATATCGGAGAGTAGGATTCTTTTACTCCTCGGTCCCTTCGTCGCTCTGGTGAGGCCTCCTGACGTAGATGTTTTGTCTTTCCTCTCCTTAAATTTCACGAATTTTTTTTTAGGATCACGCGGGTATCTTTGGATCGTTCCGATAGTCTTGTGACGAGAACATTGTTCTTGGTGCCTCCTGACATTTAGGGGTTGTGGCAGTGTCCCGGGAGTTGAGCTCGAGGTGTTGTCGCCACAATTTTATCGTTGCGATTCGAATACCGAGCTTTGCCGACATCGAAAATCTCTTTTATACAGCTTGTTGTTGAGATAACCCGATAACCCAAGATCGGGCGAGCTCGGAGTATTGCCATAACTCGTATAACGGATGCTTTTCAAGGTTGAGGTACACGATTTTCGGAGTTTTCTTGGTTATGTGTTGACGGATGGATACAATTGGATCTAGGTATTGTTAGTTTGGGTGATATATTTTGTGTCCCTGTATCCCCAACACCGATTGCATAACCGTAAAGTTTCGGAGTTTATAGGTGGGAATTCAAGTAGCTCCTAGAATATCTTTCCGACACATGCATGATATGGGATTGGGTAAATATCTATCATATGTATTTGTTCCGGCTTATTCTGCAAGCCAAATCCTTTGTTTTGTTTTATTTGTGGTATTCGAGTTGCTTCGAAGTCAAATGTTGAATCCATACCTTTCCTAAACGGTGTTCTCATATTGCTATGTGAATACTAATCCTTCTTGATCATCGAGATTGTGATGTCAATTCTTTCCAACCGGTGTGCTTCTCTTCAAGTGGATCCGATCATTTTCAACATCCGCAAGATCAACTCTAAGTTTTCTCACCGGTGTTTGTTTCATCCATCCCAAGTTGTCTTTGTTTTCCCGCCCTCCCACCCTTTTTCTTCAAGGACTCAGATTTCTCAATCATGTATCCTTTTATTTGTGGGAAGTCTCTTCATTCTTTTCTTTCAATGTTCTTATCCGGTGATTTCCCATGAAGATGCTCAACAGTTTCAAGTTCATCATCCTTCATTGTTGTTTCTTCTCCGGTGGATCCAATTCAAGCTTTCGATATTCATCATATTCCTTTCCTCGTTTCTAATGCTTTCTCGTACCGGTGCACCTCTTAATCATCCACTTCTCGCTATTCAATTGTTCCGGAGTGATGAAGATATCTCAGAAGATTCAAGTTTCCATTCTCAATTCACTCAAGTTCTATTAAGGATGCCATCTCATTCAATCCATTTAATTCAACCGGTGCAACCTCTCTTTAAAATTGTTCAACTGTGTTTTCTTTAGAGTGGGCCCTAACCCACAGGTCTTTTCCTAGGATCTTACCTGACTCTTCTAATTTTCCCGGAGCTATTCTCAAATTCATTTCAAAGTTTGACGTAGGAATGAATTTTCATCAGTCACATGCCTTCTCCAAGGTCGCTTTCAAACTCTTTTCATATTTGGCCCTTTCCTCTTTTAATCCTTCCGGAGTTCTCAACAATTTGGTGGTGTTTCTCCTCGTCATTCTCAACATTTGAAGACCGAAGAAGAGTTTCTCTTAAATCTTGCTCCATTCTCTTCAAGATTCATGGTTCTAGCTTGATGCCATCCTCTCATAATTGTTTTCGATTGTGGGAATTCTTTTCACCCATCCGGAGCATTTCATGAATTGCTTCCATTTCTTTCCTCCGAAGGCCATCATGTCATAATTCTTCATTCTCAGCGTAGCTATCGTTCTCCAAATCTTACCGTGAATCGCTCAAATATCCTCTAATCAGTTCATGATCTCTTCATTCTCTTGTATCTAAATTCTCGCAAGCATCTTCATTCGTTTTCCAATTCTTCCCGGTGAATTGTGCCTTTGCTATGTTCATTTTCAAATTCTTATGGTGGTTCGTTCAAGATTTCACTTCCTTCGTAATCATATTAATTCATTCGTTGTTTCCAAATTCCACCGGTGGTTCCATCAATACCTTCTCAAGTTTGCGCTATATCTCTCTTAATCCTTTCTACGGGAATAAGTAGTATGCCAAATCCATTGCTTGTCATCAATTTAATTTGATGAAGGATAAGCATACAATAAATCTTATTCTTATTTCCTCGAGGTGATTCAATTCTTTTCTTCTGGAGATTGTTCATGATGAAGTAATTCTCGGTTCGAGTTGATTCACCTTTCTTTTCTGGAGTTCCAAGTTTTCGGCATTATCTCATCGCGAGCTCCTTCTAAATCATTTCTAGGCTTGGATCCTATTCTTTTCATCCTTTTGCTTACTGGAGGCTCTACATGGTGGTTCATCAAGGACTCCTTTCATTCTTCAATTGCTCTTCAAGATTTCTCTCGGAGTCATGATCCGCCAAGCTACACTCTAAAATAAACATGGTGTTCAACACATGTTTTGTTTTGAGGCGTTCAAGCATTCTTCTTCTTGCATTCCGAAGTGCAATTCTTCCTACCTTATCTTTTGAGGTGGTGTTATGTCACTCTTGACAATTTCCTTCATGTTTCATGATTCATATTGTTGTCAAGAATGAGGTATTTTAAATCCATCATTTTCTCTTTGTTCAAGAGATCTTCTCAATCCATCAATCCCTTTGTTGGAGTCATCTTGGGTCATATTTCACCTAAAGCTTTCCCTAAGGATTGTTGCTATTTATGGTGCTTATAAATGACCCAAGTTCTTCATTTGTCCTCTCGGTGAAATAAGTTTCTCGTCTCCTTGTTGATATCAATCCAATCATTTGTTTCTGTTGGTGGCAGAAGCTCACCTCATAATTTTGAGGTCTTTTCCATAAGCCCACTACAGGCTTATCCTTTCGGTGTTGGTTTTCCAACAACTCCGTTATAACCTTCTTGGAAGGGTACTTTCCAAGCTCATTTGTGGCAGAAGTTGGCATTTCCTTCTCCATTCTTTTATTTCATTGATCTATCTTCTATTCTTTCTTCCGGAGGCATGGTGATGTTGCTCTCTTCACTCATCATCTCGAATTGTGAGGATCGTGTTCTTTTCATGCTTATCCATTTAACCGAGTGTTCGGCATCTTTTCAAGTTCTTATCATCTTTCTAGTTTTCCTTCTTCTTTCAATGGAGTGCTGCCCAATTTATATCCATCTTATTCCTTCTCTATCTAGTTTTAACCGGAGTGGTTTCAATATCTATCTTATCACTAAAACTCTTGGTTCTCGTCGTATCCCTTGTTCCTCTTTTCTAACGGAGTGTTTTCAACTTTGCTCATCTTCGTTGTTTTCTCTCTTTCATTTGTTCAACCTCTCAAGGTTCTTTGGTTTCACTCATTGGTCGAAGAAGCAACTTGTTTTACCTCTTCTCTTCCTCTTTCGTTTCCCTCCGGTGCCATCCTAGATCTCGGGACGAGATCCTCTTGTAGTGGTGGAGTGTTGTAACGCCCCGCATACAACTTTCCTATTCGTAACTCCAACTCTTGCCTTTTCTGGAGATGCGATATTTTATTTCCTCCGTGGTTGGGTTTTTGTCCTTTATTTTGCTTTTTGTTCATGTCATGCATCTCATCTCATAGCATCATGCGCATTGCATCTGCATATTTTTCATAAAACTTGCACCCGTTCGTAGTTGCCGCGTCCCCCTTGCCTTCGTTGACCGTTCCGAGACCAATCGGTTTTTTCAAAACTGCTCTTAAATCATAAATTTTTTGCAAAAACAAATTATAAGATTGTAATGTGGATGTCAAGATTTTTCCAACGATATATTACACGCCCTGTTTCGACAAAAAAAATTTGAACTAAAGAAGACGATTTTTAACAGCAACAGAAAGCATCAGTTAAAACACTCGAATTTCGTCAGTTCAACCACTTAAATTCATCAGTTTAAGTAGGGTAACAGGATAATATTCTGTTACGCGTAACAGAATAGCCCAGATGTATATATAAGTATATATATACGGTGGCGCTAAACTGAGCCTGAGCACATAATCCTTATTCTATGCTCCGGCCAGAAAGCGCAACGAACCTACTGGCCAACATGCGCACGTCCTAATGCATTTGTCTCCAACTGATCGTAAACTCATGTGTAACATGTAGTAAAATATGTTAATCACTTTACTATAGAAGTTTGGTGAAAAGCAGATAGTAAAATGTCATGTAGCATGTAGTAACATATGGTGATTTCTTTACTACCAAACTTTGGGCAAAAAATTGCTCGTAAAGCTCTATGTAAAATGTAGTAAGACTTGTTGATCTATTTACTATACGTGCATGAATAATGAAAATGCATGATCTTTCTAGTACGTGCTGCCCGGATTTTACTACACAGCAACTGGCTTACTACATTTTGCTTAAGTTTTACTATAACATTTTGGGGCGGTTTGCATGCAGTGGGTTGGTTCAACTGGCTAGCCTCGTTAGTGCAGATTGGCCGGCACTTTAGCGGTACAAGTGCTTGCCACAGAACTAGTTAAGGGTTTCAACGGTGCAAAAGTTCTTAAAAATTCTAAAAAAAATACTGAACCAACACACCTATAATATAACATGATCCAATAGAGGGATTAAAAAAATACGACTGTATGTGTCCTAGACAAAAAGAAACAAATAGTTCAGTATATATTTATGTCGCAGTGAGCTGAAATGTTTATTATTTTTGCCGAGGACACATAAATGCATATTTTGACAATCCCTCCGTTGGATCATCTTATTACATTAGAGAGATGCTCCTATATTTATTTCATATTTTTTGATAACTTTTAAACGTTATATATATATATATATATATATATATATATATATATATATATATATATATATATATATATATATATATATATATATATATAGGTATTGACTCCTTTTTTATAGTCTCAGGGGTATGTACTCCCACCTCCAGTAGATGAGTTAGCAGTGAGAGACCACGCGCGGAGCAGGTATGAGCGTAATAGGAAAAAGAAAAAATAAAATAGGTAGTGGTTATGAGTCGGCTGCATGCCCCTACATGCATGGGCGTTGAACTCAATCTACACGCACCTAGGAAAGTTGTTACGGGAGGATAAGGTATCTCGTCTGGCTGTTGTATGAGAGAGGATAGGAGAAAAGCCGCCGAAGGTATGATGGATGCGACCCCTGGCGAAATGGAAGGTATATCAATGGAGATCGTTCCCGCGACCGGCGAAACGGAAGGTATGTCAATGGAGACCGTTCCCGCGACAGGCGAAATGGAAGATATGATGGATGCGACCCCTGGTGAAATGGAAGCTATGTCAATGAAGGACTCCTTGATCGATGGCAACAGGTATATGAGCTGGTCTTCTGTGTTTCGTTGTTCCTTTGTTCGCCCGGTTGGCCGTCCGACAACTTCCGAGTACAACGAATATGGCCGGCGGCAAGTATGACAAATACTAATTTATGATATTGGGTGTAGGGATCTCTTGTTATCATTTGATTTGACAGAAGGATTTCCAGCGGCAATGGATCATACGGACGTCCCTGTCAAGAGGTATGAGTGGTGATTGCAAGTAGCAGTTCATACGTTAATGCTGTCTACATACTCCGTTGTTGTTTCGGTGCGGTCGATAAATTTTATTTAGGAGTATATACTTCATTTTGGGGTGCGAGTACATCAGTATATGTTGCTTCCAGTGGCCGATTAGTATATACTTGTTTTTTGGCCATTAGTGTATACTTTATTTTATTACATTGAAACTGTTTACAGATTGATTCCTTTGTAGTAAATACTTCCATGAGATGTCGAATATACTCCTATCTTTTTAGTAGCTCGTACTTCTAAGATGATGGATGAGTATATGCTGCTTTTTTATTGTTTTAGCATGAGTATGTGCTTCTCGCTTTACCTATTAGTATGTACCTATTTTCTTTTCACCAGTATATAGTTTATTTTTATTATCATGTACTTGTTTTCGTATCGATTCTTATTTAGTATATACTTGCATGAGATGTCGAACATACTCATTTGTTTTTATTAGTACATACTCCTTTTCTATATGATTAGTATGTACCTCCTGTTGTATATGATTAGTATATACCTCATTATTTAATCAGGTACTTCGTTACCTGATTAGTATGTACTTCATTTTTGTGTGATGAATATGTACCTTCTTTTTCTAGTACATACTCGCTGACAGATTGAATCGTCTGTAGTATATACTTGCTTGATTATTAATACTTTATGTAGTTGTTGTACCAACTATTTTTTGTATACCACGTCAGGGTTGTGGTAGAAGATGAAGAAGAATTACTTGATCTCCCACCTGAATATGCGGATCCAGCGATCCTTGTTCCTAAGGTGGGACAAAGTTTCAAGACTGTAAGAGATGCTTTCAATCTGTACAACATCTATGCTGTGCGGATGGGTTTTGGAATTCGATTGTCGAAGCTGCATTTTAATGCATCGAAGAAATTGACTATGCGGGAATTTTGTTGTTCGCATCAGGTAAGTAGTAACATAATAATACTTTGGAACTGACTATATTGGT
This sequence comes from Aegilops longissima, assembly GCA_021605205.1. Lineage (NCBI taxonomy): Eukaryota > Viridiplantae > Streptophyta > Magnoliopsida > Poales > Poaceae > Aegilops > Aegilops longissima. Next base: position 523,580,367 of record CM038677.1, on the reverse strand, counting down.
TTGATAATGTGGTATAACTATCCATTTTTTATTTTCTTTTGTAGGGAAAAAATCCTAAGACAAAAAAACCTTCAGTACGTGTTGGTTGTGGCGCTACGTTGAGGATTAATAGACCAACTGGTGAGGGGTCGTGGACAGTGACTAAGTTTGTAGAGGACCATAACCATGAGCTTAAGGAGACAATTGGTGTGACTAAGAATTACAAGTCACATAATCAAATTGATGAGGGGACTAGACATGTCATTGCAGACATGGTGGATAGCGGTATGAGGTCGACCAACATGTACGGTTTATTGTCAGGGTTTTGTGGAGGAGCTTCAATGGTCCCGTTCTCACGTAGGATGATGGACAGATTAGCTTATGCTATCAAGAGGGATGAGTGCAGTGAAGATGTAGAGCTGACCCTTGATCTTTTCAAAGAGTTGCAGAGCAATTCCAGCAATTTTTTCTATAGTGTGCAAGTTGACAAGGCATGCCGTGTGAAGAATATATTCTGGTCTCATGTTGTATCGAGGAGGAATTTCAGGCCTTTGGTGATGTTGTGACGTTTGATACTACATATAAGACTAATAGTTACAACATGCCATTTGCTCCGTTTGTAGGAGTAAATAATCATTTTCAGAGCATATTGTTTGGGTGTGCATTACTTAGAGATGAGACAGTTGAGTCTTTCAATTGGTTGTTCTCTACGTTCAGGAAGTGCATGAATGGAAAGGAGCCGCAGTGCATACTTACCGGTAAGTTTTTTATGTTATTTTAGAGTCTATATATGTTACTTTATTGTACTGAGTACCTTGGCTTTTGTGACAGATAATTGCCAACAGATGGCAGCCTCTATTAAAAAAGTTTTTCCAAAAGCATCTCATCGTGTTTGAAAGTGGGATATACTTAAGAAGGTGAGGGAAAATTGTGGAAGTATCTACAGCACTGGAGAAACATCCAGAGAAGACTTTCACAAGGTGTTAACTCAGATGTTGACAGTAGATGAGTTTGAGGGGGCATGGAAGGAATTAATTTCCGAGTATAAGCTGGAAGATTGTGTGTATCTGAAGCAGATGTGGGATATCAGGAAAAAGTGGGCATTCCCTTATTTTGGGCACTTGTTCTATGCTGGAATGACAACTACACAGAGGAGCGAGTCAGTTAATTATGTCTTGAAAAGGTTTGTCATGCCGGCCTCTTCGATGAATGGTTTCGTAAAGAAGTATGAGAGATTCTTCATAGACACATTCCAGATGGAAGATTATGAGGAATTTCATACTAAACACGTAAGTACAATTTTTGTTACTTCCATTTTTTAGCTTACCAATTTATCATATTGATACATTGTGATACAACTGAGCTTGCAGGACAAAGTTGTTATGAAGACTAGATAACCATTGGAAAGACATGCTTCAAAGGTATATACTCGTGGTGTTTTCAACTTATTTGTGGAGCAGCTGTCGGAAAGTTTGTCCTTCAAGGTTGTCGCCACTGATGAGGAGAGTGTTTTTAAAATAGTACGTATTGGGGGTTTTGCTCGGAACATCTGGCGACGGCACCATTATGAAGTGTATGCAGACCTTGAAAGCATGACATTTTCGTGTGTATGAAAGATGTTTGAGCACAAGGGTATATTGTGTTGTCATGTGCTTAGTGTAAGTACCTTATCACCATAACCATATACTTACCATAGTGACGTAGATAAATGTCACTGTAATGATATTGTGTGGTAAATTGAGGACACACTGAGTATGTAATCATATAATGATTTGTCATTGTTTTTGTAGATCCTGATATATGATGGCTGCGCTGAGATCCCAGAGCAGTATGTCTTGAAGTGATGGAGGAAGGATGCTAGAGACTGTGTGCCTTCATCCTCGGAGGGTTACAAAGATGATGTTGATGCCATCGCTTCTCGACGTCAGAGCATCCGGTGCTCCATACGACATCAAAGGAGGTAACTTGTCTTGGTAACAAATACATGAAGGCTTACAAGGTGGCCATGGAAGACCTATCTCAATTGGTGGAAAAACTTAGAAAGGTCTGCCTAGAGGAAGAGCAGGCTAATCTGGAAGGGCAGAAGTTCAGGGTGAGGGACATAATCGACGCATGATCCTACAACAGTGATGGTGATAGAACCCGGAGAAGTAGATAGTACTCCCCATGTCCATGAAGTCGGTGAAGGCCCATTCGAGGAAGGGGTGAGTATGGAAGATATTTAGTCACCTGTTAAGAATCGTCAGAGGCAGGCCAAAACTACAAGATGGAAAACTTGTAACGCCCCGGATACAACTTTCCTATTCGTAACTCCAACTCTTGCCTTTTCCGGAGATGCGATATTTTATTTCCTCCGTGGTTGGGTTTTTGTCCTTTGTTTTGCTTTTTGTTCATGTCATGCATCTCATCTCATAGCATCATGCGCATTGCATCTGCATATTTTTCATAAAACTTGCACCCGTTCGTAGTTGCCGCGTGCCCCTTCCCTTCGTTGACCGTTCCGAGACCAATCGGGTTTTCGAGTCCCTCTTGTCAGACCACCTAACCTCTCTGCACAACCACCACCCCCTCTTGCGCGCGTCCGAAGCCTTTCCCGAACCCGACCCGGGTAGTCGTTACCGTTGGATCCGGATCATCCTCTAACATCTATAAAACATCTACGTTTATTTATTGGACTCCCCTAAGCCATTTATCTTCGACCGTCCGATTACGATCGAAGGGTCGAGATAATCCCTAACCTAACCCACTCACTATATATATATATATATATATATATATATATATATATATATATATATATATATATATATATATATATGTTTGTCTAACCTGAGACCAAATCCCTAATTTCTAGGGATCCTCCTAGCCGCCGCCACTCTCTCCAGCGTCTCCATCGGGATCCTCCAGATCCATCCCCAACACCAGCAGCCTCCGACCATCTCCCTCGTCTTCAGCTCGAACCAACCCACAGCAAGCCCGCTCCTCCCGCTGATCCTCCCCGAGCACCTCGTGCCCGACTTCCGCAGCTCCCCTGCGCATCCAGGAGCCTCTCTGCCTCCCCAAGCCGCCTCACCTCCCTGTCCCCGAGCACCCCGTCCCCGCCTCCGGCCACACTGCCGACCGTCTCCGGCGAACCCAACAGATGAGTTGCCGCCCGTCTCCTCTTTCTCTCCCCTGTTTCCCTCTCCTTCCTTCTCTAATCTCTCTCCCTTCCTCATTTGTTTTCTTGTCTGCCAGGAAACGAACGGGGCTCGCCCCTGCTGCCATGGCCACCGGTGAACGGAGCCGCCGGGTGTGTCCTTCCCGTCCCTGCCGTTTGTGCCGCCGGATCGGGTCGCCTCCGCCCGGCTCCTCTCGCCCGACTGCCCGTGCTCGCCTCCCGCCGCAGGGCCTCGTCTCTGCTTCGATCAGAGGAACAAAGCTGTCGCCGCCCGCTTCATCAGTTTCAGGACGCGAGCGCTGCTCGTGTTGACCGTGCCCTGAACCGCCCGAGCTCGTGGATGCCCGGCGCCCGAGGCCTCCTGCCTCCCTGATGCTCGTCGCCGAGCACCAGTGCTCCAGGGCTGGCCCTTCTGCAGCTCCTCGTTGCCTCCCTCTCCTTCTTCCCCTGGTTCTTCCTTCTCCCTAACCTCGCGGTCTCTCTCTGCCTTCAGGACGAACAGGAGGAGCCTCGTTCGCACCAAGGATCCCTGCCTCGCCGGATCCGTGGTGGATCCATCCATCCCCGCCGTTTCCCGCGACCCTTCCTGGCCGGATCCCACCGCCGCGATGCCGTTCCTCGCCCCGTGCCGTCGACCTGCTGCAAGTGCCCCGCGTCCCTCTGCTTCGTCCACAAACATGAGCGCCCAGCCGCTCCGGTCGACCCCCTGCTTCATCGACCGCACGCCCCAGGCCGCCTCCTGCATCGCGCGCGCCAAGCCCAGCTACTTCTCCGACCTGGGCCTCAGCCCATGGTGAGCTGCCTCCCCCAGCGCCTGTTCCTGTTGGCCTGATTGCAGATTCAGCCCGTTGTGTGTTTTTTTCTTGCCAGGACGATTTGTCTATTTATCCAGAGACTACAGTTTTACCGAAAAACCCTCAAATATCATGCATATAATAACTCTTTAACAGTGCATCATATGTAAAAACTTCATATATGAAAAATGCTTAGAATTTTATCTAGTTTCATAATATACTACTTTCATCCATGTTTAAAATGTTTAAAATGATGTTTGTTTAAATTTGCTCAAATGCCATGTTGATCGAGAGGAGAACACAGTTTCTGGGTTATGTCTGACGTAAGTAGGAGTTCAGGATCACTTCTTGATCATTACTAGTTGACGACCGTTCCTTTGTTTCTCTTCTCGCTCTCATTTATGTATGTTAGCCACCATATATGCTTAGCTGCTGCAACCTCACCACTTTACCCCTTCCTTTCCCATTAAGCTTTGCTAGTCTTGATACCCATGGTAATGGGATTGTTGAGTCCTCGTGGCTCACAGATTACTACACCAACAGTTGCAGGTACAGGTTGTGCGATGATCATGACGCGAGAGCGATGTTTGCTTGTTTTGGAGTTCTTCTTCTGCTTCTTCTTCGATCAGGGGATAGGTTCCAGGTCGGCAGCCTGGGCTAGCAGGGTGGATGTCGTTTGAGTTTCTGTTTATGTTTCATCCGTAGTCGGATGTTGATCTTGTATGTTGTATTGTTGTATTCATGTGACATTGTATGTATTGGATGTATCCCCACTATTATGTAATGTTGATGTAATGATATCCACCTTGCAAAAGCGTCTTCAAGATGCGCTTCTATCCTTGGTGGGACCTTCGAGTTCCTTTAGGATAGGGTCGCATCTTGGGCGTGACAAGTTGGTATCAGAGCCTCGACCGACCATAGGAGCCCCCTTGATTGTTGGCCGTTGTTGAGTCTAGAAAAAAATGTTTTGAGTCTTAGGATTATATATATCGGAGAGTAGGATTCTTTTACTCCTCGGTCCCTTCGTCGCTCTGGTGAGGCCTCCTGACGTAGATGTTTTGTCTTTCCTCTCCTTAAATTTCACGAAATTTTTTTTAGGATCACGCGGGTATCTTGGGATCGTTCCGATAGTCTTGTGACGAGAACATTGTTCTTGGTGCCTCCTGACATTTAGGGGTTGTGGCAGTGTCCCGGGGAGTTGAGCTCCGAGGTGTTGTCGCCACAATTTTATCGTTGCAGTTCTGGAATACCTGAGCTTTGCCGACATCGAAAATCTCTTTTGTACAGTTGTTGTTGAGATAACCCCGATAACCCAGTACTGGGGCGAGCTCGGGAGTATTGCCATAACTCGTATAACGGATGCTTTTCGAAGGTTGAGGTACACGATTTTCGGAGTTTTCTTGGTTATGTGTTGACGGATGGATACAGCTGGATCTAGGTATTGTTAGTTTGGGTGATATATTTTGTGTCCCCTGTATCCCCAACACCAGATTGCATAACCAGAAAGTTTCGGGAGTTTATAGGTGGGAATTCAAGTAGCTCCTAGAATATCTTTCCGACACATGCATGATATGGGATTGGGTAAATATCTATCATATGTATTTGTTCCGGCTTATTCTGCAAGCCAAATCCTTTGTTTTGTTTTATTTGTGGTATTCGAGTTGCTTCGAAGTCAAATGTTGAATCCATACCTTTCCTAAACGGTGTTCTCATATTGCTATGTGAATACTAATCCTTCTTGATCATCGAGATTGTGATGTCAATTCTTTCCAACCGGTGTGCTTCTCTTCAAGTGGATCCGATCATTTTCAACATCCGCAAGATCAACTCTAAGTTTTCTCACCGGTGTTTGTTTCATCCATCCCAAGTTGTCTTTGTTTTCCCGCCCTCCCACCCTTTTTCTTCAAGGACTCAGATTTCTCAATCATGTATCCTTTTATTTGTGGGAAGTCTCTTCATTCTTTTCTTTCAATGTTCTTATCCGGTGATTTCCCATGAAGATGCTCAACAGTTTCAAGTTCATCATCCTTCATTGTTGTTTCTTCTCCGGTGGATCCAATTCAAGCTTTCGATATTCATCATATTCCTTTCCTCGTTTCTAATGCTTTCTCGTACCGGTGCACCTCTTAATCATCCACTTCTCGCTATTCAATTGTTCCGGAGTGATGAAGATATCTCAGAAGATTCAAGTTTCCATTCTCAATTCACTCAAGTTCTATTAAGGATGCCATCTCATTCAAGCCATTTAATTCAACCGGTGCAACCTCTCTTTAAAATTGTTCAACTGTGTTTTCTTTCGAGTGGGCCCTAACCCACAGGTCTTTTCCCAGGATCTTACCTGACTCTTCTAATTTTCCCGGAGCTATTCTCAAATTCATTTCAAAGTTTGACGTAGGAATGAATTTTCATCAGTCACATGCCTTCTCCAAGGTCGCTTTCAAACTCTTTTCATATTTGGCCCTTTCCTCTTTTAATCCTTCCGGAGTTCTCAACAATTTGGTGGTGTTTCTCCTCGTCATTCTCAACATTTGAAGACCGAAGAAGAGTTTCTCTTAAATCTTGCTCCATTCTCTTCAAGATTCATGGTTCTAGCTTGATGCCATCCTCTCATAATTGTTTTCGATTGTGGGAATTCTTTTCACCCATCCGGAGCATTTCATGAATTGCTTCCATTTCTTTCCTCCGAAGGCCATCATGTCATAATTCTTCATTCTCAGCGTGTAGCTATCGTTCTCCAAATCTTACCGGTGAATCGTTCAAATATCCTCTAATCAGTTCATGATCTCTTCATTCTCTTGTATCTAAATTCTCGCAAGCATCTTCATTCGTTTTCCAATTCTTCCCGGTGAATTGTGCCTTTGCTATGTTCATTTTCAAATTCTTATGGTGGTTCGTTCAAGATTTCACTTCCTTCGTTATCATATTAATTCATTCGTTGTTTCCAAATTCCACCGGTGGTTCCATCAATACCTTCTCAAGTTTGCGCTATATCTCTCTTAATCCTTTCTACGGGAATAAGTAGTATGCCAAATCCATTGCTTGTCATCAATTTAATTTGATGAAGGATAAGCATACAATAAATCTTATTCTTATTTCCTCGAGGTGATTCAATTATTTTCTTCTGGAGATTGTTCATGATGAAGTAATTCTCGGTTCGAGTTGATTCACCTTTCTTTTCTGGAGTTCCAAGTTTTCGGCATTATCTCATCGCGAGCTCCTTCTAAATCATTTCTAGGCTTGGATCCTATTCTTTTCATCCTTTTGCTTACTGGAGGCTCTACATGGTGGTTCATCAAGGACTCCTTTCATTCTTCAATTGCTCTTCAAGATTTCTCTCGGAGTCATGATCCGCCAAGCTACACTCTAAAATAAACATGGTGTTCAACACATGTTTTGTTTTGAGGCGTTCAAGCATTCTTCTTCTTGCATTCCGAAGTGCAATTCTTCCTACCTTATCTTTTGAGGTGGTGTTATGTCACTCTTGACAATTTCCTTCATGTTTCATGATTCATATTGTTGTCAAGAATGAGGTATTTTAAATCCATCATTTTCTCTTTGTTCAAGAGATCTTCTCAATCCATCAATCCCTTTGTTGGAGTCATCTTGGGTCATATTTCACCTAAAGCTTTCCCTAAGGATTGTTGCTATTTATGGTGCTTATAAATGACCCAAGTTCTTCATTTGTCCTCTCGGTGAAATAAGTTTCTCGTCTCCTTGTTGATATCAATCCAATCATTTGTTTCCGTTGGTGGCAGAAGCTCACCTCATAATTTTGAGGTCTTTTCCATAAGCCCACTACAGGCTTATCCTTTCGGTGTTGGTTTTCCAACAACTCCGTTATAACCTTCTTGGAAGGGTACTTTCCAAGCTCATTTGTGGCAGAAGTTGGCATTTCCTTCTCCATTCTTTTATTTCATTGATCTATCTTCTATTCTTTCTTCCGGAGGCATGGTGATGTTGCTCTCTTCACTCATCATCTCGAATTGTGAGGATCGTGTTCTTTTCATGCTTATCCATTTAACCAGAGTGTTCTGGCATCTTTTCAAGTTCTTATCATCTTTCTAGTTTTCCTTCTTCTTTCAGTCGGAGTGCTGCCCAATTTATATCCATATTATTCCTTCTCTATCTAGTTTTAACCGGAGTGGTTTCAATATCTATCTTATCACTAAAACTCTTGGTTCTCGTCGTATCCCTTGTTCCTCTTTTCTAACGGAGTGTTTTCAACTTTGCTCATCTTCGTTGTTTTCTCTCTTTCATTTGTTCAACCTCTCAAGGTTCTTTGGTTTCACTCATTGGTCGAAGAAGCAACTTGTTTTACCTCTTCTCTTCCTCTTTCGTTTCCCTCCGGTGCCATCCTAGATCTCGGGACGAGATCCTCTTGTAGTGGTGGAGTGTTGTAATGCCCCGCATACAACTTTCCTATTCGTAACTCCAACTCTTGCCTTTTCTGGAGATGCGATATTTTATTTCCTCCGCGGTTGGGTGTTTGTCCTTTGTTTTGCTTTTTGTTCATGTCATGCATCTCATCTCATAGCATCATGCATTGCATCTGCATATTTTTCATAAAACTTGCACCTGTTCAGTAGTTGCGCGTCCCCTTGCCTTCGTTGACCGCTCCGAGACCAATCGGGTTTTCGAGTCCCTCTTGTCGACCACCTAACCTCTCTCGCACAACCACCACCCCTCTTGCGCGTCAAAGCCTTTCCCGAACCCGACCGGGTAGTCGTTACCGTTGGATCTGGATCATCCTCTAACATCTATAAAACATCTGCGCTTACTTATTGGACTCCCTAAGCCATTTATCTTCGACCGTCTGACACGATCGAAGGGCCGAGATAATCCTAACCTAACCCACTCACTATATATATATATATATATATATATATATATATATATATATATATATATATATATATATATATATATATTTGTCTAACTCGAGACCACATCCCTAATTTCTAGGATCCTCCTAGCCGCCGCCACTCTCTCCTGCTGTCTCCATCGGGATCCTCCCAGATCCATCCCCAACACCAGCAGCCTCCGACCATCTCCCTCGTTTTCAGCTCCGAACCAACCCACAGCCGCGCCGCTCCTCCCGCTCGATCCCTCCCCGAGCACCTCGTGCCCGACTTCCGCTGCTCCCCTGCGCATCCAGGAGCCTCTCTGCCTCCCCAAGCCGCCTCACCTCCCTGTCCCCGAGCACGCCGTCCCCGCCTCCGTCCACACTGCCGACCGTCTCCAGCGAACCCAACAGACGAGTTGCCGCCCGTCTCATCTTTCTCTTCCCTGTTTCCCTCTCCTTCCTTCTCTAATCTCTCTCCCTTCCTCATTTGTTTTCTTGTCTACCAGGAAACGAACGGGGCTCGCCCCTGCTGCCATGGCCGCCGGTGAACGGAGCCGCCGGGTGTGTCCTTCTCTACCCTGCCGTTCGTGCCGCCGGATCGGGTCGCCTCCGCCCGGCTCCTCTCGCCCGACTGCCCGTGCTCGCCTCCCGCCGCAGGGCCTCGCCTCTGCTTCGATCGAGGAACAAAGCTGTCGCCGCCGCTACATCGTTTTCAGACGCGAGCGCTGCTCGTGTTGACCATACTGAACCGCCCGAGCTCGTGGATGCCCGCGCCGAGGCCTCCTGCCTCCCTGATGCTCGTCGCCGAGCACCAGTGCTCCAGGGCTGGCCCTTCTGCAGCTCCTCGTTGCCTCCCTCTCCTTCTTCCCCTGGTTCTTCCTTCTCCCTAACCTCGCTGTCTCTCTCTGCCTTCAGGACGAACAGGAGGAGCCTCGTTCGCACCAAGGATCCCTGCCTCGCCGGATCCGTGGTGGATCCATCCATCCCCGCCGTTTCCCGCGACCCTTCCTGGCCGGATCCCGCCGCCGTGCTGCCGTTCCTCGCCCCGTGCCGTCGACCTGCTGCAAGTGCCCCGCGTCCCTCTGCTTCGTCCACAAACACGAGCGCCCAGCCGCTCCGGTCGACCCCCTGCTTCATCGACCGCACGCCCCAGGCCGCCTCCTGCATCGCGCGCGCCAAGCCCAGCTACTTAAGTTGTGTGTTTTTTTCTTGCCAGGACGATTTGTCTATTTATCCAGAGACTGCAGTTTTACAGAAAAACCCTCAAATATCATGCATATAATAACTCTTTAACAGTGCATCATATGTAAAAACTTCATATATGAAAAATGCTTAGAATTTTATCTAGTTTCATAATATGCTACTTTCATCCATGTTTAAAATGTTTAAAATGATGTTTGTTTAAATTTGCTCAAATGCCATGTTAAAATGATTTATTTCATAACTAAATAACGGTAGCTCGGTTTTAAATAAACTTTATATGTAAATGGGGTGGAAAAATGCCTAGTTTAACATGGTGCACTTTATTTTCATGTTTAACAACATTAAAATATTGTTTAGGGCAGAACAGTACCAATTTTGAAATATGCATGTGGGGATTTTCCGGAATTGTTGTTTGTTGTTCCGGCCTCATTTAAACTTGCCTAAATAGTTAGTTTACTTATGCTTCACCTCTTGCCATGTTTAACAACATTTAATATTGTTGGGTACATAACCTAGATTAAACTAAATATGTAAATGTGGTGTTTTGCCAATATGCAACTCGTTGCATATTGAGCTCCACTTAACTTGTAGTATTATTTGTTGCACTTTGCCATGCCATGCATCATTAAACTGGACATGCATCATACTTGTTTGTGCATTATGCCATGTTTATGCTTGTGCATTTACCATGTTGTTTGTTTCTTTCCGGTGTTGCTTCTTAGTTCCGGTAATGTTGCGATTGTGAGGATTCGTTCGACTACTCCTGTTCATCTTCTTCATGGACTCGTTCTTCTTCTTTGCGGGATTTCAGGCAAGATGACCGTCACCTTGGATCTCATTACTATCATTGCTATGCTAGTTGCTTCGTTCTTTCGCTATGCTGCTTTACCTACCACTTGCTGCTCAAGCCTCCCAATTTGCCATGAAACTCTGACCTTTGTTACCCTTCCTAGCAAACCGTTGTTTGGCTATGTCACTGCTTTTGCTCAGCCCCTCTTATAGCGCTGCTAGTTGCAGGTGAAGATGAAGATTGCTCCATGTTGGATTATGTTTATGTTGGGATATCACAATATCTCTTATATTATTAATGCATCTATATACTTGGTAAAGGGTGGAAGGCTCGGCCTTATGCCTGGTGTTTTGTTCCACTCTTGCCGCCTAGTTTCCGCTATATCGGTATTATGTTCCCGGATTTTGCGTCCCTAACGCGGTTGGGTGGTTTATGGGACCCCTTGACAGTTCGCTTTGAATAAGACTCCTCCAGAAGGCCCAACCTTGGTTTTACCATTTGCCTCACCACCACCTACTTTCCCTTGGGAGTCGCTCTCTCGAGGGTCATCTTTATTTAGCCCCCGGGCCGTGCTTCTCTAAGTGCTGGTCCGAACAGCTACTGCTGGGCCACCTTGAGGCAACCGAGGGCTGGTTTTACTCGTAGCTAGTCTCATCCAGTGTTGCCCTGAGAACGAGATATGTGCAGCTCCTATCGGGATTGTCGGCGCATCGGGCGGTCTTGCTGGTCTTGTTTTATTGCTGTCGAAGGTCTTGTAGCCGGATTCCGAGACTGATCGGTCTTCCGGGAGAAGGAATATCCTTCGTTGATCGCGAGAGCTTATCATGGGCTAAGTTGGGACACCCTGCAGGTATAAACTTTCGAGAGCCGTGCCAGCGGTTATGTGGCAGATGGGAATTTGTTAATATCCGTTGTAGTAAACTTGAAGTAAACTCTTCTAAAATACACCAACCGTAAAGCGTAACCGTGAGTGTCTCTTTTCGGGTTGATCGAGAGGAGAACACGGTTTCGGGTTATGTTTGACATAAGTAGGAGTTCAGGATCACTTCTTGATCATTACTAGTTGACGACCGCCTTTGTTTCTCTTCTCGCTCTCATTTGTGTATGTTAGCCACCATATATGCTTAGCCGCTGCTGCAACCTCACCACTTTACCCCTTCCTTTCCCATTAAGCTTTGCTAGTCTTGATACCCATGGTAATGGGATTGCTGAGTCCTCGTGGCTCACAGATTACTACACCAACAGTTGCAGGTACAGGTTGTGCGATGATCATGACGCGAGAGCGATGTTTGCTTGTTTTGGAGTTCTTCTTCTGCTTCTTCTTCGATCAGGGGATAGGTTCCAGGTCGGCAGCCTGAGCTAGCAGGGTGGATGTCGTTTGAGTTTCTGTTATGTTTCATCCGTAGTCGGATGTTGATCTTGTATGTTGTATTGTTGTATTCATGTGAGATTGTATGTATTGGATGTATCCCCACTATTATTTAATGTTGATGTAATTATATCCACCTTGCAAAAGCGTCTTCAAGATGCGCTTCTATCCTTGGTGGGACCTTCGAGTTCCTTTAGGATATGGTCGCATCTTGGGCGTGACAAAACTGGTGGGGAAGCAGCTAGTAGAAAGAAGAGTGGTAAGAAAGTGGGTGGCAGCAGTGATAGCACAAAGCAAGGTGGCAATGCTTCTGGGAAGAAAGAGTCTGACATCATTAGGTATTGTGGAGAATGTGGTGACCCGAGACATAATAAGTCTACATGTGGGAGGCCGTCCACGTTCAAGAGGAAATATGTTTACAAGGAATAGTTGCGTTTAGTGGGTTTTATTTTTTTAGTTATATTTGTGACTGAATAGGTTGTAAGGACCATGTGTTGCGAATTCTGGAACATGTCTTTATTCTAGCCTTGATTGGTTTGCACTGTTACTGCAGAAGTTTGCGTGAACAGTTTTTCATACATTAATGGTACTGGTTATCAGTATTTCTGTAGATATAGTCGGCACAATTTGTGAAAATGGATGTTCGTGGAATTTTTCTTTGGTCGTAAATGGTTTTGTGGTACGTGTAGATAGTAGTGAGCCGTAAATTTTCAAGTATGTTTCCATTGAATGAAATGGGCATGATGAAGTGAAATGGTATATACTGTCTGGACTGGAGTATGTACTGCTTTGCGAAACTTGTAGTATGTCGTTTGTTATCAAGGATCGAGAGGTATGATCCTGTTGAATAAAATGGTATATGGTGAAAAACACAGAGAATAAAGTAAGATGATAGAGAGTGATATTCTGAAAGTAAGGGGATTAAGCACGTACAATGACATAGTTAAGCAAAGTACAATGTGACTGGCTACGAATGAAGAAAATCTATATGGAAATGTTTGAAACAGTAGTACGTTGGACTAGAAATGAGTGCGGATAATGTTGTCTACTAGTCTAATCCCTAAGCTGGCTGAGCTGGAGTTTAACCCAATCTGGAAGAGAAGCTTCATTTGTCAAGTCCAGTAGAAAAGTGCACCTTAGGTCATAAGAATCCTGCATTACAAGTTGATGATGAAAATGTTGAGCTTGTTGTGCCAGTAATAGTTGCCATGTATGTGTAAGTACTGAGGAAAATAGTTACCTCGTTTATGAAATTAATTAGACGGAGGCCATTCCAGTTCTGCATGAAGTTCAATACAAGAAAACCGCAATCATCCCTAGTAGTTCGTGAATATTATATTAATTGGCGATGGCGACTCAAACAGCAACTGAATCGAAGGGAACTTACAAGTTTTGTTGTTCTGGTATGTTCTCTACGACCTCAATACCCTAGTGTGACGCCCGGATATTTAAGCTACAGTAAACCCTCATTAATGGTGCCATGTCATCACATTACTGTTGTTAATCCTCGGTTATTCCAAGTCACAATCCAAATTCAAATTTAAAATAAAAGTCCAAGATTCAAATTTCTCAAACACGCAAGATAAAATGTGAAAAGTGTGCCAAATATTCCATAACTAATTATGGTGGTGAGCCAACATTTTTATAAGTGTTTTAATGCCCTAAAACAAATAAAACATTAACTAAAAGCATTTGATAAATGCTTTTAATTAATAAACAGATATAAACATATTTTAATAAAGTGCCAAATTATTTGCAGCAGTGGATTAATTAATAATACTAATTTAGTGGCTAGTGCTGTATTTTGTAAAACTAAAAAAAAGCTAAAAGGGAAACAGAAGCTATAAAAAGAAAAGGTAAAAATCATTAGAAAGAAAGAAGGGGATTTCCCCTGCCTCCCTGGGCCTCGGCCCACCCGAGCCAACCCAGCAGCCCACCTCCCCGGTCGCCCTCCTGTTCCTCCGACCGGCAGGATCAGCTACATACCGCTGTCAGCTGATCGACCTCGCTGGCGACGCCCGGCGAGGGGATAAGAGTCGCGCTGGATCCTCCCCGTTCGTCCAAAATATCCCCCGCTCCCCGCCCACGCGCACTCGCATGCCTCTCCTCCCCCAGATCCACCTCCTTCCCCCATCAGATCCGCTCGCCCCGAGCGCCTTCGTCGCCGTCGTCGATGACCACCGTGGCCACTGGCCACCTCTCGCCTCGCCGTTGCGTCCACGAAGACCCTCGTCGTCCGCCGCGTCCACTACGGAGACGAAAACGAGCCGGAACCCCCTCCTTCGCCGGATCCGCGTCGCCCTCGTCCGCTTCAGTCGCCGGCCCTCTCCGACAACTCCGGCGCCACCCTGCAGCTAATAAGCCGCCGAAGGGCCACCTTGTGCCCCCACTGTGAGCTACCGCCTCCCTTCCCTCCGTTCCCCTCCATTTTGACGCCGTAGGGCGCTCCCGCCGTCACGCCCGAGCTCCAGAGGAGCTCGCGGTCACCGCGCCCCCGCCCCTGCTGCACTTTGGCCATGCCCCTACCCGTCCATGTCCGTGTGCACGCACGCTCCGCATCGCCCCTGGCCGCGGTCCGTGTGTGAGACGCCGTGGCCGGCCCATGCTCGTCGCTGCCCCTCTCCCTGTCGCCCGCGCCGGCCACCGCTCGTCGGGCCTCGACCCGCGTCGGCCATCCCCGGCACTGCCCCTCGCTATCGGGTAAGCCCGACGGCACCAGCGCCGATAACCGCCTGGTGGCATCACACGCCAGGCCCCACGCCTTGTTTAGATATAAAAAGAAATAAAAAAATATTAATAAAATTAATTAATTAATTAGTTAAAACACTTAATTAACTTAATTAATTAATCTTAATTAACCTAATAAACTAGATTAGTTAATTTAAATCTGTAGTTAGATAAATGTGTCTATGACAGGGGGCCCCACCCCCTGTTGACCAGTCAAACTTTGACTGGTCAACTGGGACCCCATGGCCCACTTGCCAGCCTTTGTGTACAATCTGTGTACACAGGGCTGGGTACAGCTAGCAATTTCCTATTTAATTTCAAATTAATAATAATTTCAATATAGTAATAAAACTTTGAAAATTAATAGAAATTAAACCGTAGCTCGGATGAAAAAGTTTTATACATGAAAGTTGCTCAAAAAAAATATGACGAATCAGAATAAGCTCTCCGTTAATCCGTCACGTGCCCCTCCCATAGCAAACATGCAACATTTCCCCTCCGGTTCGTCTGTCCGAAAATGCCTAACTCCGGGAAAACTTTCCCGGATGTTATCCCCCTTCGCCGGTATCGTGTAGCGCCGCGTTAGAACACCCCTAGCCCCGCGTATTACCCCCCGTCATGCATCTGTGTTGCATCTGTTTGCATTATATTTACTGTTTCTTCCCCCTCTTCTCTCCGGTAGACCCCGAGACCGCTGCTGATGCCCCTGTGATCGACTACATCGACGATGACCCCTTCTTGTCTGAGCAACCAGGCAAGCCCCCCCCCCCCTTTGATCATCCCTATATCGCCCATTCCATTCTCTCATGCTTGCATTAGATTTTGCTACTGTTATTGATTGCTCCTATTCTGATGCATAGCCTGCTTTTGTACCTGCTGTTGTACCTTACCTGCTTATCCTAAACTGCTTAGTATAGGTTGGATAGTGATCCATCAGTGACCCCCACTTGTCCTTGTTGCCCCTGCTTCATCATCGACGACTCGATCAACGTGATCGACGACCAGAGCCTGACACCTCACATCACATCACGACCCTTTTGTTGCTCGACTCTGCAGAGCTACTATCGAGTGTCGAGAGTGATCCCTCATAACGCATTCCTGATGATAATTCTGTAGTGTAGCTATTCAGTCGTGGTCATCGAGGGTGATTTCCTCTTTCACCATTCCCGATACGGCTCTGTCGTGCAACACCTGTGCTTATTATCGGGCAAGGACACCAGAATTTTTACTAGAAGTAGAAGAGTTACACAAAGTTCGCGAAATGATCACAAGGGTTTATGCAGTAAGAACAGGCAAGCCTTTTGGGTTGTATCCAAGACATGGAAAGGGATGTTTTATGTCGCAGACGAAGCCAAAGCTTATGGACTTGTCGATATTGTAGGGGATGAAATGATTGACAAGCACTGCGATACTGATCCAGTGTGGTTTCCAGAAATGTTTAAGGATT